>CM050419.1:34489275-34566775 GCA_027564155.1 Gymnocypris eckloni scoliostomus
AACAGGAAGGTTTCGAAGTTGTCCATGGAGAGACAGACAAGGGACCCGTAAATCAGACGCTTGGAATTTTCCCACCGGACAAACTGCAAGAGAAGATACAATGGAATAAACTGATAGAAGGAGGTAGGGAGGGATGCACGGTATTATCAAAACGACATTGGAATCGGCCCATAATGGCTTAAAATTTAAATATCGACATCAGCCCAATATGAAAAAATATGCCTATATGCCTTGCTGATAAGACGAATAACTCACATGTAAATTAAATACTTTTATATTTGTACAGATTTATTCATTAATGTGTAATATATAATCTTTAAAAAATTGTTTAGAATCTCTGCACAGAAGAGACTTGGTGTTGTTTTCAAACAAATGGAAATATATCGGTATCACCATCGGCTATCTGCCAAATTGGCAAAAAAAATCCAATATCATGCACCCTAGTAGGAGGACATGTTTGGGATCTATAGAGTACATGGAGTGCTCTTGGACAACTTGAAATAAGGGATTACCTGAAGAGGCCTTTGGTCAAACTGCACTTTGTAGGCGATTCCTGTTGATGTGCAGAGTGGAAAAATCAATCGGGTGTCATAGTATACTCTGATGTCATCAAATTGCCTCTTTTTCATTGGTTTTCCATCGACAGTCTCACTCTGCTGGATCCTCAGGATCTCCTTGACCCCCTCTCTCAGCGGCCTCACGAAATCTTCACGCAGAAGCCGGAAGTGTGTGTCTAGATAGATGCGCGCGTTAGGAAATCTCTGAGTCATTATGTTGGGTCTCAGGAACGGCTTCAGGTCTAAGTGGAACTCCTCAATGGTTGGATAGATGCTCATCGTCCTGAAGTCTTCTTCCCCAGGAGGGGCATCCTCATCGGCTGCCAGGAAGGAGTAGTTATCTGAGCGCAAGGTGCCTTCCCTTGATTTCTCTTGGAGGTGGTCCACCAAACCCTGGACCCTCTCTAAGTCTTCATCAGTATTGTCGAGAACATCCACACCAGAGGCACGCAACTGGTTGACGGTCGGTTTCAAAAGAGCCACCAACATGGAAACCGACTGGATAGAGCTGTGCGGAAACATGTTGAGTACTTCAGAGAGAAGGCTGATGATGTTGTTCAAATGTTGGGGATACAGCTCCTTTCGACCTTGTGCGTAATCCGACATCATTGCAGTCACATGATACGGCAGACCATTACGGAAAAATTTTGAGTCCTTGACAATGCCAACCAAGTGCAGCACGATCTTGCGGTCAATTCGAGACTCGAAGGCCTTGCAGAGAACTTGACAAACCAGCAGCACCAGGTCGCTTCTCATCATATCGTCGTCAAGCAGATTCTTGAGCCCAGTGCTAAATGAAAGGGTGATGGCCACCTCGGATGCCTCTTTCTCCAGCAGGCCTTCGAGCGTTTTATAGCCTAGTTTGCGTAAATCAGGGGTGCCGTCTCTCCCTCGTCCTCTTCCTCTCCCATTCCCCCCTCTACCTCGTTGAGCTTCTACTCTTCCTCTTTGAGGTTCTTCACCTTGTGGACCAACTCTTCCATTAGTCATACTTCCACTGGCTTGTTGGTGACCAGTGATTTCAGGACGGTAAGAAGCAGGAAGTAATTGGTTAATAGGAGGTTGATGCATGTGCCCACGAACAGCTCTCCCAAACCCTCGAGAGTGTAAAGATGGATTAGCTAGGCCTCCTCTTATGACAGGGCGATGTGCATTGCTCCCGCTTGGCCTTCCCTGATGATGATGTTGGTTATCTCCTCTCCTCTGTCCTCTTCCCCTTCCATCTCCTCCTCCTGCACCTAGAGCTTTTTCATCTGGCCATCTTTCTGTTGGGCTGTTTGTACTTCCACTGGCTTGTTGGTGACCTCGACCCCTTCCTCCTCCTCCTCTTCCTCCTGCTCCTCTTCCTCCTCCCTCCCCTCGGCCACCACGGCTGCTTCGACTGGGAGACCTGCTTGCTTGTCTTTGACCAGGCACAGAACCATCTGTTGAAAAAAATAGATATTATATAGATAAGTTCATTAAATAGATAAGTTAAATAAGACAATGTAAAGAAGTAAAACCAATACCTCTTCTATGAGGGGCATTGAAGCCTCCTCTTCCGGTGTACGGTCCTCCTCCTCTTGGATTGACCATTCTAATATCTGCAGGGTGATTATACCAATACAGTAAACAGAAATAATAGAAAATAATTCCTCTCTGTAGATATCTGCTATACCTTCAGCCCATTCTAGGTGGACATCTATCTGGTTGAAACCCTGTATTTAATGCAATGACTTTCACTGGTATATTTCTTGAAGCATCCTTAACATTTGCAAAGCAGTAGCCTAAGTGAAATGTTTTAAACATTGCATGCATGCAAACAAACCTTCATACAAAGCCTGTAAGTTGCTCAAAACCACTACTTTATCTCAGAAAAGTAAATAGTATGTCAACGAACCTACATTCGATTATTCTGCTTAATCAAATACATTTACATTTATGCATTTAGCAGACGATTTTATCCAAAGCGACTTACAATTGCATTCAGGTTATACATTTTCTTTAGTACATGTGTTCCCTGGGAATCGAACCCACAACCTTTGCGCTGCTGACGCAATGCTCTACCACTGAGCCACACAGGAACACATAGAGCTGATATCTGAACCGGACACATTATTGAATTATTGATATGCCACTGTGACATTTCAGTTTCATGTCTCGTTAAATTGGAGAGTAATAATCAACACAGACTACAGAACGTGATACGGGCGGACGGACACACACACACACACACACACACACACACACAGAGAGAGAACACTCGCTCACACACACACACACACAGAGAGAGAAACACTCTCTCTCACACACAAGATTAAACACGTTTTTATAAATACATATATTTTCCATATGCTTTATACCGTTACAATATATTGTACAATTAGAATATTATTCGCGTTCTATCGTTTAAAAAATTAAAATGACTGCGTGCTACCGGAAATGAGCAGGCTAAAAAAAACACATCTGTTTGAGACGAGTACAACTAGCAGCGGCAAATGACACCAGATATAAAATATAACTAATAGTGTAAACAAAGCGATTCTTATTTAATATGATCTTGAGCACTCACCTGATCGTGATGTCTTGTCTTCAGCAATAGTGCGTCTCTCGTCTCCTCGGGGCTTTAAATAGGCCACCGCTTTAGTTTCGTTTCTCGCGGCTGTGGGCGGATCATCAGCCGGTTTCTCTGAGTCAGAACCGAAACCGATGAACGGAAAACAAGAGAGATGGAGAGATGTACAGACATGCGCTGTAACAGAGCGATGTATCTCTATAACAACTGGGGTTTGAGCAAAACTCAAGAGAACACTGTCATAGCTACTGCATTAGTCACATCTGTAAACTGTTCCTTGGGAACAGAACTCAGTCTAATTAAAATGAACGAACATTATTATTACAGTAGCTTGTCCTCACTAATATAGAAGTGATTCTATAGTTTGTCTGAAATTAACCCAGTAACTACAAGCTACATTTAGTGTTGAATTCATGAATGAATAGTTTACAAACACAATCTTTTTAGATCTTTAAAGACACTAGTCTTCATGGAAGGTGTTTGTATTAAATCACCTGTTTGAGACAGCTTCATAACAATACCTACTTGTTGTGGTTTGAATGCAAAGCATTGAGGAAGATACGAAACCACAAACATATGCAAGGCCAGGAAACAAATGTGGTGAGATCTGTAAAGTGCTGTTCAACAACACTACACCTCATGTGGTAGAGAAAATAGTCTTGAAGTGTGCAAAACTTATGCAAACATGACCTGCTGCGATACAAGATTGACTGTGGAGAGGTTAGCTGCAAATCTTGAATAAAAGGAGGCATAGCAAGACTTACTGAGAAAACCTGTCCTGTTTTTAAATTGAGGAAGCTGTTCTCAACACTTGTGTCTGGTGAACAAACACTGAAATAAAGATGTCCACTTCAGCAAGAAACACTAATAACTTCACATTAAACCCAGTGTCATTTCATCACGAATTCTACTGCCACCTGCCCCTAAAAGAGGGATAAATACCAGCAGCTTCACATTTACTTTTACAGAAAGTTGAACATGAACCTACAAGGTCACAGGCGTCTTTCCTTGTTTCGCATCTTCTGAGCAAGAGTATTTATTATTAGTAGTAGTCTAGTACTTGAATAATGTTCACCCATATTCTGTGACCATATACTCTATAAACACAAGTAATTCCTACAATAAAGAAACTCCATATATTTATACAAAAGCATGAAGTTCAGTAGAATTAACTCTGCGCGCACTTATACGAGTTACCTTCATTTTTAACAGAGTAAATAATTCAATAAATAAGTAAATAGCAATAAATATTTTGTAATACTTTATTTTACCGTGTCCTTGATGCACATTACATTTACTTACTATTATAATAACAATAAAATTATGCATAATTGCATGCAAGTAAACTCAAGACAAACCCTAACCAGTACATGTAGTTAATTAATATTACTTAGTCTTTACATGTATAACAAAGACACCTTAAAATAAAGTGTAGCCAAATATTTAATAAAGTTATAATATATATTTGTATTACACTATGCAGAACTCTGCTGAAGCTTCCTCTGTTTGCTCATCGCTCAGGTCATGTGATGAAGGAGTTTCCTGATCCGGTGTTCGTGTGGGCGGTAAAGCAGGTGTGTTTGATACTGTGGGCTCTCGAACACCTCGGACCTCAGACGGCTGATCTCTAACAGAAGCAGGGGTCATTAGGCTTTTCTGATGCCCATTGGCTCATGTTTACTCCGCTCTACCACGACTAACGCAAGGACAAACAGAAGTACAGGTTGTACGAGTTGAAGAGGTTTATTTGAAGGGAGGATGAGGATAAAATGATAAAGAGGTTGATGTCTCGCTCAAGTTTTGCTTCGTATACATCAGGCACGGCTTCACTTTCTTCTGTAACTGCAAAGACACATAAAAGACTTGATGAGACAGCAGGCAAAAGTTACGCTCCCCCCCCCCATTCACTCATTTAGACATACGCCCCATTCACTCATTTAGACATACGCCCCCCCCCCATTCACTCATTTAGACATAGGCCCCCCTCACTCATTTAGACACACGCCCCCCCCCATTCACTCATTTAGCAGACGCTTGTATCCAAAGTGACTTACACACGAGGACAATAGAAGCATCAAAACCAACAACAGAGCAATATTCAAGTGCTGTGACAACCCTCAGCAAGCCTTTTCTAAAGAAAACAAGCAAGTCTAAAAGGATAGAATAGAATTAGAATAGAGAGTGCTAGAGTTAAAGCGTCAAATAAAGATGGAAGAGATGTGTTAAGATTATTGTTTACCTAAAATGTAAAAAAAAATCTTACTTGAAATAATTACAAATGTTTAAAATAGTTTTAAAGAATATACATGTCACATTACAGACAAATATATAAACTGTTTTATTCAATATTTTCAAAGTATTTAAAATACACTTTTCCTTAATCGCACCGTGTATGTAGACTTGGAAAAAATGTTTATTGTCTGTACATTAATTTACCCAGTCTATATTAAATATATTATTAAATGATTAATCACATAATGGGATGTAGCAATAGATAAACAGAAGTAAAATAAACACATTTCACACACTTGTTAATCTTTTTAATTACAATACCTTGCATGATGCATTCAATTGTATGATTTATTAATTTGTCACTTTATGTTGTCCATTACATTTAATTTCAAGGTGTGCTTTTTATATTTCATAATTCACTTTTATATAACCAAGTAATTTAAATCCCTCCATAATTCCAAACAATGCACTATTGTTTGTTTTTATTATTGTCTGTTACCATGTACAACGCTCAGTTAAATGAAATGAAAGTCTGACCATAACTAAACCATGTTTTGTTGCATGCATATTTAATGACTGAGTCCGATGGGAATGTGTTTTAGGGAGTTGATTGTAATAAATCTTACCTGGCCTTTGACTTGAAGCGTCCTCCTTTCTTGTTTGGAATGCCGAGTCTCTTCCTGTCCTCGAAGGACGGCCTGGACAGAGAAATCATTGTTAGACTCGGAGATAAACTCAAAACCTTGAACTCCTCCGTATCACATGCAGCGGCACACACCCGGCTCTGTACTGCTTCAGAGTCTTCTTGCTGGTGTTCGTGAGCTCCTTATCAAACACAGACTTCTTTTTGCCGCCCTTGTCTTTGGAAACTGGAAGAAGAACGTTTAAACAGTCAGATATTAAAAACTCAATCAATTCAAACTAGTGATGCATTGAATGTTCGGCAACCGAAGCACGCATTTAAAAGTGTCCGAGAAAGACGCAGAAGTCATTACAAGCACCGACAGCGAGAGACTGCTTAGTGCTCATCCCATGTCTCCGATGAGAAGAGGAAGATGTTGCTGGTTACTGTATGATGACTGAAATCTCCTCAAACGACTAGTAAATCAATCTTTTCTAATACACGCATGAATTGTATTCAAACAGCGCTGCACGAGGAAAATCTGCTCTGAAACGTTTACTCATCAGCTGCTCGGAAACATTTTCATGCATTTTAAAACTAAATAAGAAAAGACAGAGCTCTATTAATACATTTATTATAACATTCACAGTGTTCAACTGGGATCTGTAATATTTTCTAATGTTTTAAAATAATTATTTTCTGCTCAAGGCTGCATTTATTTGTACAGTAAAAATGACATGCCTGATTCAAGAAAAATGGCCAAAAATAATATGACTTAAAAATAATAATATTCATTTGAAGATAAATTGTGCTTTGTTGGTAGGTACAATGTCTGCTAGAATGCTCAGTAAAAATTTAAAGTGATTTTTCCTTTGAAAATAGACAAAAAGTAAAAAGCATATTTTGGCAATTTAATTTATGCAATACTGAAAAGAAATTGGCAAAATATTATGGGGCTAAAATGTGAAAAACCGTGTTTGGTATTTGTGTTTCATCTTGTTCGGCTTCGGGCAAGGATTTCATTACGGTGCATCCCTGATTCAAACATGTTTACAGATGCTCAGCACATGCCGGAGGTTCGAGTGTTTATTTCTGACCTTTCTTCGCGGGTTCATCCTCGGGAACGGCTCTGGCTTTCTTCGGTTTACGATCACGTTTGGCGACTCGTTCGGCGTACATCTGAGACTTCAGCACCTCGAACTGAGCTCTCTCCTCCGCCTGGGGACCGCACACACACACACACACGCGCACGCACACACACACACACACACACACACACACACAGACACGCGCACACACACACACAGCGCACACACGCACATGCACACACACGCACACACACACACACGCACACACACACACACACGCACGCACGCACACACACACACACACACACACGCACAGACACACACACACACACGTTAAACATTCAAACACAAACATCTGTGCAGCATACGGTGCTGAACCTCTGATGATTCATGGATTCACTACGAGAGCTAATTCAACTTCAGATGACACAGTGATGAACAAAGACAGGTCTAAAAGCATAAAAGAGAGTTTGATGAAATATTCTCACCGTTAACTCTTTCTTCTTGCCCTGTTTCAGGAACAGTGCACGTTTTTTCTTTCCTCTCAGAGCCAAATCAAAATCCTGCAGTGCTTTTGTCACTTTGATAAAGAAAAGGAAAGCGCATGATGAGATGATAAATGCAGACACACACCAGCAACTATTGAAATATTATGAAAATGTAAAACACATCTGAGATAGAAATGTGCTTATGACAAGTGGATTACATTTTCTCATTGCGGTGTTCACTATCGCTCTTTTTGATCAAATTAATACTTTTAATTACGTTGTATTACATTACATATTACATTAATTACGTTGTATTATTAATATACGACGTATTACGTTGATCAAAAGTGACAGTAAAGTCATTATAATGCAACAAAATATACATTTTCAAATAAAAGCTGTTGTTTTGAACTTTCTATTCATCTGCGACTCCTGAAAAACTAAATGTATCACTGTTTTCCACAAAAATATTGTGCAGCACAACTGTTTTCAACATTGATAATAATCAGAAATGTTTCTTGAGCAGCATATTATTATGATTTCTGAAGACTGGAGTAATGATGCTGAAAATTCAGCTTTGAACAGGAATAAATTACATTATATATATATATATATTCACATAGAAAACAGTTCTTTTAAATTGAAATATGTCACAATTTTGCTGCATGTTTGATCAAATGCATGAGCCTTAATGAGCAGAAGAGACCGCTGAATCCACACAAAGTGTTTTCTTTCACGAAGAGCACAAACTCAACTCACTGCGCTCTTTCTTTCTCTCCTCGTGCGTTTGAAACCACGTCCTGGGCGCCTGTTTCTCGTCTGCGCTCTGTGTTAACCTCTTCTGAGCGGAACTGATCTAAACATCAGAAAGATTGAGCACACACACACACACACACACACACACACGGTTTACCACAGGAGCCGAAGTGTGTTTAATCATACAACGATGCAAACAAACAGACCTGCGCCTCAGAATGAGCCATTTCCTTTTCCTCCTTCTCCAAGCGCAACACCGCATACACGTCCTTCTCCAGCTTCTCAATCAGATCCCGAAACTTCAGGATGACCTCTGAGAGACGCCCAGAAGAGTCAAACAATACATTTACATGAGTTCCAGTGGTTCAGTGATAATGATCGTTTTCAGCTATCGGTTTAATCATTTAGATTTACAGCAATTCTGCAGGTTTATGGGATTAGTGTAAGATTAAGACCAAGTAAAGACAGCTTAGGGAACACACGTTGCATTAGCAAACCTTCCAGTCAATCTCCATTACTTTTAACATCATTTAACAAAAAAAATCAAACATTTTCAAAACTGTATCTTATGATAACAGCAAAAAAGTAATGCTCTATTCAGCATCTATGTCTTGTTTTACAAGTATACAAGATTCTTAAATATATTTACTTAAGCTAAATTACAAATTAAAAAGTCTTGCTTTATGAGAAATTGAGAGCTTATGATTTTAAAAAACTCTGCTAATGGAGTCAGAAAAATCCACTTTATTCAGTTTTCATTCCCCACGGACAGATATTTGTTATTTTAAACTTCATTTTCTCAAAAAGAAAGACTTCATTCTGCTCCTCAAGTAAATGTATCTTGATTTAAGAATGTTTAGATATTTGTATGAAAAACATGTAATGCTATGACTTCATGAGTTTATGATTTATGCTCGGATTAATTGGTGGAAGATCGTATTAAAACTGGACAGAAAGCCTGGAGTTAAACCGATGTGCAAAGAAAGAATCATTCAGACAGATTTATGAATGCTTTTGACAGATTCATCAGAAGTAACCAACCCAAGAGAGCGATTTATTATAAATTGGAACATATACGTGACCCTGGAGCACAAAACCAGTCATAAGTCGCTGGGTATATTTGTAGTAATATCCAAAAATACATCGTATGAGTCAAAATTATTGATTTTACTTTAACGCCAAAAATCAT
Source organism: Gymnocypris eckloni scoliostomus (assembly GCA_027564155.1). Lineage (NCBI taxonomy): Eukaryota > Metazoa > Chordata > Actinopteri > Cypriniformes > Cyprinidae > Gymnocypris > Gymnocypris eckloni. The sequence goes on from CM050419.1 coordinate 34,498,762, forward strand.
TAGGATATTAAGTAAAAATCATGTTCCATGAAGATATTTTGTAAATTTCCGACCGTAAATATATCAAAACGTAATTTTTGATTAGTAATATGCATTGCTAAGAATGCATATTACTAATTTTTGTAATTACAAATTTTTTGCACCCTCAGATTCCATATTTTCAAATAGTTGCATCTCAGCCAAATATTGTCCGATCATAACAAACCATACATCAATGGAAAGATTATTTATTCAAAGCTTATGACTTTAGTGGTCCAGGGTCACGTCTAACTCCACACAAGACGCAGCATCTTTACCTTGAGGAATGACTCGAGCTTTGACGGGTGTTTTGGCTTTTTTAACGATCTCTTTCAGCATCTTCCTCTCCGTCTCACCCACGAGAGACACGGATCGGCCCACTTTCCCCGCGCGAGCCGTTCGGCCCACTCTGTGCACGTAATGCTTCGCCGTGTTGGGCATGGTGAAGTTTATGACCTGCAGAGAGACACACATTCAGACACGGTTCTCTGAGGTTTCACTGACACAGATATTAGCTGTAAACTCACGGTTTTGACTCCATCTATATCCAGACCTCTGGCAGCCACATCTGTAGCCACTAAAATATCAATCTGCTCGTCCTTGAAACGCCTGAAACACAACGATGTCTTTCATGCAGCGGTTTACTCAACTCAGACATCTCTCTTTTATTACCGCATGAAGCTCACTTCAGACTCTCCAATCTCTGCGTCTGCGACAGGTTTCCGTGAAGCTCGCCGACCTTTAACCCCATCAAGCCCAGCAGGATGTGCATGCGGTGAGCCTGCTTCTTCGTCTGAGTGAAGAGCATCACGTGATCCTGAAACGTTCTGGTCAGGAGAGCTGCGGACAATAACTGGGTTTAATACACGCACGCGCTTCAGAAAGAACCGAAATCCAAGACTCTATGACTCCAAACACTAGAGACAGCATTTTCATTATCTTTGATGACTCTTCAGAACTACGCAGCTACATTATGTTTATGTTCATCTCTGAATGCACTGCGATCAGTATTGTTATCGTTCATAAAGACTAAATATATTAAAAAGCGTTTTCTAGTAACTGTAAAAGCTAAATTAAATGATTTAAATTTTAGATAAGTACTCAAATAGAAAATAAAATTAATGTTGAATAAAAATAATAAAAGGTCAAAACAAATTGATTAAAGTAAAAAATAAATATATACATTTTAAAACCAAATATATTAAAAATAAAAACATTACTATATACTAAAATAACACCGACTGCAATTAACTAAAATCCTTTCCTTCAAAAATGGTGGACAGTTTCAAAGGAAAGATACATTATAATTATTTTAATATTTTGTACTTCTATGTTTGATTGTAAATAGCTCAACAACATGAAAAATTGCACATTGATGTGTGATTATGCATATTTTGTGCTAAGAGGAACACACTAACGCTAAACTCTACTGGAGTGTCAATCAATGAAAAGCACTAGAAATCAGTCACAGCAGACAGAGGTTCTCAACTCCAGTCCTCGCGCCCCCCTGCATATTTAGCATGTCTCTCTTTGTTAACACCTGATTCAGATAATCTACTCGTTAGAAGTGCGCTCGTGCATGAACTGTGTTCCGATTGACATGCTCCCTACACAGGGTCCATTGCACCCTACACAGGGTCCATTGCTCCCCCTACACAGGGTCCATTGCTCCCCCTACACAGGGTCCATTGCTCCCCCTACACAGGGTCCATTGCTCCCCACAGGGTCCATTGCTCCCTACACAGGGTCCATTGCTCCCCACACAGGGTCCATTGCTCCCCCACAGGGTCCATTGCTCCCTACACAGGGTCCATTGCTCCCTACACAGGGTCCATTGCTCCTGCACACAGGGTCCATTGCTCCCCTACACAGGGTCCATTGCTCCCTACAGGGTCCATTGCTCCCTACACAGGGTCCATTGCTCCCTACACAGGGTCCATTGCTCCCTACACAGGGTCCATTGCTCCCTACACAGGGTCCATTGCTCCCTACACAGGGTCCATTGCTCCCTACACAGGGTCCATTGCTCCCCTACACAGGGTCCATTGCTCCCTACACAGGGTCCATTGCTCCCTACACAGGGTCCATTGCTCCCTACACAGGGTCCATTGCTCCCTACACAGGGTCCATTGCTCCCTACACAGGGTCCATTGCTCCCTACACAGGGTCCATTGCTCCCTACTCAGGGTCCATTGCTCCCTACACAGGGTCCATTGCTCCCTACAGGGTCCATTGCTCCCCCACAGGGTTTACTTCATTTGAAACATTCATTCATGGATTTGCGCTGCGTCTTCACGCCGCACACTTCAAAGCACTTTGAATGGAATATATCGTTAAGCTCGAACTGGAATCATGGAGGAATATCCTGTGATGTCCACTTCGCAGGGCACTTACGTTCCAATAGAACAAACATCTGAAGCGATAAGAGTAACATACGAAATATGCAGAGCGGGGGGGCGCGAGCACTGGAATTGAGAACCGCTGCAGCAGACTAACAAGGCCACTCGTTAGGGCACCTCACCTGCAACAATAGCCTCTCGGTCTCCTTCTTTATTGGGTCTGATCCTCACAAACTCTTGTCTGAGATACGGCGCCACGTCTGTATTACTGTTGACAAAGATCCGCACCGGCTGCTTCAGCGACACAGACGCCAGATCCTTCACCTGAAAACACATCATATAGATACAGACTAAATACATTATATATGATGACACACAACCCATAGGATGACTAATATAATGTTTTGTCTAGAAGCTACATTGTGAAAATAGTACAAATAAACCCCTCTCTAATACTGGCCTGATCAAGACACTAGATCTGCCTGATATTAATATAATATAATATAATATAATATAGTGTGTGTCTGGAAAACCTGCTTCATCTTGTGGGAAAACAAGACGATCTCAATAGTTTTTATCAATAGAGAAACAAAACATTAATTATATAATTGAATGTATTTATGCCTGTTTTATATATTATTAATGTATATATTTATTTTATACGCATTTTATTTATTTTGATGTAGTTTTTCGTTGATTTGATTTATGTATATATATATATATATCTATAATCTTATATTTTCACTGATACATACAATGTTTGGAACTGATAGCTATTTGAGGAAAAATATATTTATGGAAGATATTTATGGGAAAACAAGATCAACTGTTTTTGTCAGTAAAATATAATAATTATAAACTGTGGTTTTATGATATTTAGTAATTTTATTTTATGCATTTATGTATTATTTTGTGTATTTATTTTATATATTGAAATTTCTATATTAATTTATTTTGCTGGATTTTTTCTATCCATCCATCCACCCAACCACCCACCCACTCATCCATCCACCCATTCATCCATTCATCCAACCACCCATCCATCCACCCACCCATCCATCCACCCACCCATCCATCCACCCATCCATCCATCCACCCATCCACCCATCCACCCATCCATCCATCCATCCACCCATCCATCCATCCATCCATCCACCCATCCATCCATCCACCCATCCATCCACCCATCCACCCACCCATCCACCCATCCACCCATCCAACCACCCATCCACCCATCCAACCATCCATCCATCCATCCACCCATCCATCCACCCATCCACCCACCCCATCCACCCATCCACCCACCCATCCACCCATCCACCCATTCATCCATCCATTCACCCATCCAACCATCCATCCACCCATCCAACCATCCATCCACCCATCCAACCATCCATCCACCCATTCATCCATCCATTTCACCCATCCATCCATCCACCCATTCATCCATCCACCCATCCATCCAACCACCCACCCATCCATCCATTCACCCATCCATCCATCCATCCACCCATCCATCCATCCATCCATCCATCCATCCATCCACCCATTCATCCATCCACCCATTCATCCATCCAACCACCCACCCGTCCATCCACCCATTCACCCATCCGTCCATCCACCCATTCATCCATCCACCCATTCATCCATCCAACCACCCACCCATCCAACCACCCACCCATCCACCCATTAATCCACCCATTCATCCACCCACCCATCCATCTATCGTCCATCCATCCATCTATCGTCCATCCATCCATGCATCTACCTCGTTTTACTCTTATTACTTGCACAATAACCTGATTTCTCGACACCGGATACATAAAGCATCCATAAACATGAACTGAAGTGGAGTTAATTCGAGTAAAGTCGGCAGCATCACCTCCTCGCTCATGGTGGCTGAGAACAGCATGGTCTGTCTCTGAAAGGAACACATCCGGATGATCTCCTTCATCTGCTCCTCGAAGTACTCGTCCAGCATCCTGAGTCAAAGACACACATGTGAAGAAGCAGCCGAACACGGAGGAGGTCTGAGCTGTAGCTCTAGAAGCCCGTCTCTCACCGGTCGGCCTCGTCCAGGATGAGGATCTCGATCTGACTGAGCTCAAACGACGGTGTGTTGTGCAGATGATCGATCAAACGTCCCGGTGTGGCGATCAAGACGTCCGGCCCCGCTCTCAGAGCCGCCTCCTGAGACTTCAGGTCCAGCCCACCTGACAGACACGTCACAAACGCCTTCGTTTAGAAGCGTACATCCACTGCTTCATTAGATTTCACAACCTGTTATTCACTAAAAATCTACATCAACAATTATTAGAAGATTCAAACTTGAAACGAATGCTGTCTTGACACATACATTTAATTCAACTATTTAAATTGGAGTACTATGACTGAAATAAAGATGAAATAAAACAGAAATATGTATATATATAAAAAAAAATTATAAAACACAAAATTTGCAGATAGAATTGCTAAAACCTAAAAAATAAATAAAAAAATAACACTATTAGATGAAAAAAATTTATTTCTAATTTTAGGTTGAAGTACTAAAGAATTACTATTATTAAGTTACTTAAAGAATTTAATTAAATTAAAATTACTATTATTAAAAGTACTAACATTTGTAAGTTTAGGTTGAAGTACTAAAATTATATATAAAAAAAAACTGAAATAAATATACAAAAAAAAAAAACAAAAGCACAATTACTAATACTTTAAAATTGAAACATTTAAAATTGTTTAAAAATAAATCAAGCTGACTAAATATTAAATGAAAAACATAATTAGAAAGTTCACTTGACAACTAAAGAGAGATGGAAATGAAAAAGAATAAAACAAATATAAAAAAGTTATAAAAATACAAAGAGCACATAACAGAATTACTAAAACTAAAAAAGTTAAAAAAAATACATAAAAATAATAAGTTTAGGATGAAGTACTAAAATAAAAATGTAATTCTGAAAAATAAACAAAATATAAATAAAACTGACAAAAGCACAATGTTATGTTAAACTGTTGTATAATATTTTTACATTAAATATAAATAATTGTAAATATGAATGTACTATAGTGAATAAATAATTAGTGTTCATGTGGCTCAGTGGTTAGAGCATTGGAAATGTAAAAAGAATAGCGATATAAAAGTTACTGACAATACATAAGAGCACATAACACTTTGGATAAAACTAAAAAGTAAAATACATAAAACAGTGCTCATAAGTTTAGGATGAAGCTACTGGTGGGCACCAGAACCAACACAAATGTAATTCTTGTAGATCAGACGCTGAGACACACACAGAAACCAGTCACACTCATCCTCACTCATTAACAGAAACAGCCCTTCATATTCCTTCTTTCTGGTCCAATCAAACACAGACGGAAGTCTCACCCGTGCCAGTGGCGGCACACGCACAGATGTCTTTTCCCAGCAGCCCCACAGGCACGCAGGCTTTCTGAATGGGAGTGGGCTGCTTAAAGCCCATAGTAGAGATGGCCTGAACAAACACAAGGAAAACACTTCAGAAACACGGCGCATCCTCGTCTGAAGACACACGTTACATCATACGGTACGTGTTTAATGCACAGCTTTATTTGGATGCAAATGATGTTTCTCAGCTGATAATGGGATGTTAAAACATGAAAAATGTAATGCAAAAGGTCTCACTTATTCACACATGCACATGTTTTATCTCCAGGTCATTATCAATAAAGCCTTCAATAATGTACAAGCGTCAGTAATTCCTCACACTGCAGCCTGAACCAATATTACTATGTCAAAAATATCAGTAATGACTGAGAACCACTAGAAAATGATAACTAACATTGGTGCATATACATTAAAACTGTGTTATATGAAATTATCAGAATTTGTTCATCAATATTTTGTCAATATTAAGGCTGCATTAATATGATAAAAAATACATTAAAAACCGTAAAATATTATAACAATTCAAAATAGCTGTTTTCTATGTGAATATATTGTAAAATGTAATAAAATGTATTGCTGTGAATTTCCGCAGTCTACAGAGTCACATGATCTGATTCTAATACGCTGGTTTTCTGATTATTATTAATGTTGAAACAGTTGTGCTTTAATGAATAGAAAGTTCAAAAGAACAGCATTTGCTTTAAACTGGCATCTTTTGAAACATTATAAATGTCTTTACAGTCACTTTTGATCACTTTTTCAAATCTTTGCTTAATAAAAGTATCACTTTATTTAAAAAATACATGAAAAAAACGTACAGACATGATGATTATTTTCAGAAAATAACACATTTAAGAGCAAAATAAATAAACAAGTAGAAGTTGTATATTTTTTAATGCCATGTCAGCATCTTAGGCTATTTTCATGGCAAAAATAAATAATACAAAGAACATAACGGGCTGAAAAACATGAAAGTCACCTTCAGTAAAGGTCTGGACAGATTCATATCCTGGAAGGTGAGGTTCTCGTCATACTGCGAGGCGTCTTCAAAGAAGGCTTGAGGCTGGAAGAGAGAGCAGGAGAAACACTGATCAAACACACAGAAACACCAGCAGCTCAAGAGAAGCCCTCCACACTCACAGTGTCTGCGGTTCTCCTCTTGCCTTTCTTCGGTTTCTCTCTCAACGTGTCTGGAGGAAGAGGAAGAGACATCAGATCTGTTCATAGAGGACGCTAATGAAGAGCGCTTTGAGTCCACACACACCTGCTTTTCTGAGCACCTCTTCATCACCTGATGAGAACTCATCTTCATCCACCTCTTCATCACAATTATCCTCATCTTCATCATCGTTCTCATCTTCGTTCTCATCCTCTTCATCGTCCGGTTTACAGGCTGAAGCTTCTGTTTTCTTGCTTTCTTTTTGAGTTTTTTCCTGCAAACACATACAAATGTCAAAAATATTTCACAACCATACACAAAATAAAAGTGAATATATGAATAACATATTTTACATGATATCTGGTGGTCAAAACTTATTATGAAAGATTTTTAATGAAGTCTGTATTTCTCACCAAGGCTGCAATTATTAGACCAAAAATAGTCAAAATTGTGAACATTTTTACAATTCAAAATAACACTTTTCTATGTGAATATATCATCAGATGTTATTTATTTCTGAGATCAAAGCTGATTTTTCAGCATCAGTGTCACATGATCTTCAGAAATCATTCACGAAACATTTTCAAAGTATGAAAAAACGTTCCGAGGCTGCATTTATTTGATCAAAAGTACAGTAAACAGTAATATTATTACAATGATTTTCATTGGAATGCTGCACACGTGGTCTTACCTCAGTTTTGCGCTTTTTCCGCACTTTCTCGATCTTTTCGTCCAAAGTAGTGGGTGTTTTCTGGGAAAGCGTAAAGAGGGAAGATGGTTATTGTACATGAGTATCGTGATCCACAGCCCTGCGCTGACGTGAGGATCACTCACCCTCTTCTTGAGCTGCGCCATCACGTCTGCCATGAGCCAGTCCTCGCTGTACAGTCCGTCCCGCTCGCCGAACTCAAAATCTGTGCTGAAGTCTCCAGCGCTGCGGCCCTTCAGAGCGCGCTTCTGCTTGCCCAACACGATGGGCTGCTCCTGACCACACACACAGCAGCTCACTTTACCTCCCTTATCATGTGCATTACTATGGGGCTTTCTTTGGTAATACACCATTCACATGCTGTGATGTTTGCATGGTGCACCAAGGTACCGCCAAGCTAATCTTCAGCAATCAGCATACTATGGTAATACCACTCAACATGTCCAAAACACCATGGTAGTACCATGCACATATAAATAACCAAACTATATATATATATATATATATATAAAACATTTTTGGTATGATAAGTAACCATATTCATATACCATGGCACTCAAAGGCACTTATACTATAGTATTACCAATGTATACTCCAAATTCTACAATGGCATTACCATGGTATTGTGATTTGTGCCACATGGTCCAAACACAGTACTGCCATCAAGCATGTACAAAACAATGTGTTGATAGCATGATGTGTCCAAAAACACTCAAACCACAGGACTGGCATGGCATACAACACATGAAATTACCACAGTATAAGGGTCAAAACACAGTATTACTATGGTATATCAGAAAGTAGCATTATTATGATGCACATAAACACATGGTATTGCCATAGTATGACTCTCACCGTATTACTATGATATGCCACTAGATAAAATAGTATTACTACGATGGTGATGCACATAAACTTACCATTATTACCACAGTTTGAGACTCAAAACACAGTATTACTGTAGTATTATCAATAACACATAGTATAACTGTGATGATGCACATCAAAAACATGGTATTACCGTGATATGAGACTCAAAACACAGTATTACTGTAGTATTATCAATAACACATAGTATAACTGTGATGATGCACATCAAAAAACATGGTATTAACGTGGTATGAGACTCAAAACACAGTATTACTGTAGTATTATCAATAACACATAGTATAACTGTGATGATGCACATCAAAAACATGGTATTAACGTGGTATGAGACTCAAAACACAGTATTACTGTAGTATTATCAATAACACATAGTATAACTGTGATGATGCACATCAAAAAACATGGTATTACCGTGATATGAGACTCAAAACACAGTATTACTGTAGTATTATCAATAACACATAGTATAACTGTGATGATGCACATCAAAAACATGGTATTACCGTGGTATGAGACTCAAAACACAGTATTACTGTAGTATTATCAATAACACATAGCATAACTGTGATGATGCACATCAAAAACATGGTATTACCGTGGTATGAGACTCAAAACACAGTATTACTGTAGTATTATCAATAACACATAGTATAACTGTGATGATGCACATCAAAAACATGGTATTACCGTGATATGAGACTCAAAACACAGTATTACTGTAGTATTATCAATAACACATAGTATAACTGTGATGATGCACATCAAAAACATGGTATTAACGTGGTATGAGACTCAAAACACAGTATTACTGTAGTATTATCAATAACACATAGTATAACTGTGATGCACATCAAAAAACATGGTATTAACGTGGTATGAGACTCAAAACACAGTATTACTGTAGTATTATCAATAACACATAGTATAACTGTGATGATGCACATCAAAAAACATGGTATTACCGTGATATGAGACTCAAAACACAGTATTACTGTAGTATTATCAATAACACATAGTATAACTGTGATGATGCACATCAAAAAACATGGTATTAACGTGGTATGAGACTCAAAACACAGTATTACTGTAGTATTATCAATAACACATAGCATAACTGTGATGATGCACATCAAAAAACATGGTATTACCGTGGTATGAGACTCAAAACACAGTATTACTGTAGTATTATCAATAACACATAGCATAACTGTGATGATGCACATCAAAAAACATGGTATTACCGTGGTATGAGACTCAAAACACAGTATTACTGTAGTATTATCAATAACACATAGTATAACTGTGATGATGCACATCAAAAACATGGTATTACCGTGGTATGAGACTCAAAACACAGTATTACTGTAGTATTATCAATAACACATAGTATAACTGTGATGATGCACATCAAAAAACATAGTATTACCGTGATATGAGACTCAAAACACAGTATTACTGTAGTATTATCAATAACACATAGTATAACTGTGATGATGCATATAAAAAACATGGTATTAACGTGGTATGAGACTCAAAACACAGTATTACTGTAGTATTATCAATAACACATAGTATAACTGTGATGATGCACATCAAAAACATGGTATTACCGTGGTATGAGACTCAAAACACAGTATTACTGTAGTATTATCAATAACACATAGTATAACTGTGATGATGCACATCAAAAACATGGTATTACCGTGATATGAGACTCAAAACACAGTATTACTGTAGTATTATCAATAACACATAGCATAACTGTGATGATGCACATCAAAAACATGGTATTAACGTGGTATGAGACTCAAAACACAGTATTACTGTAGTATTATCAATAACACATAGTATAACTGTGATGATGCACATCAAAAACATGGTATTAACGTGGTATGAGACTCAAAACACAGTATTACTGTAGTATTATCAATAACACATAGTATAACTGTGATGATGCACATCAAAAACATGGTATTACCGTGATATGAGACTCAAAACACAGTATTACTGTAGTATTATCAATAACACATAGTATAACTGTGATGATGCACATCAAAAACATGGTATTAACGTGGTATGAGACTCAAAACACAGTATTACTGTAGTATTATCAATAACACATAGTATAACTGTGATGATGCACATCAAAAAACACTCAAAACAGAGCAATGTGATAGCACCACATTACAGGCCAAAGGGAAAAGATGCCGACACTATGAGAGCGTCTCTGAAGAGTAAAGTGAACTCACTGCTTCATCATCAGACGCCGAGTCCGGGTCCTCAGGAACTTCATCATCATCATCGATAGTTCTGACCAGATCCAGATCTGAAAACATCTCTAGATACACTCCACACACTCCGTATTAAAACAGGTGATACTGTATATAGTGTACAACTTCACAAATAAATCTAACTACAGAAGACAGACTTGATCTTGTAGTTTAAAAACATATAATTGTGTCTGTTTAACACACGAACAGCGTTCAATGCTCATTTACTTCCACACGTGCGTCGCTGAAGCAGCGGATCTGCGTCATTCTCTCGCGGCTCTTGATCAGCGCTGCGGCGGCATGAGGAGAAAACACTGACACCTAGCGGCGCGGAGGACGACACTGAAGAGCGCACTGACACCTAGCGGCGCGGAGGACGACGCAGAAGAACACACTGACACCTAGCGGCGCAGGACGAGAAGAGCTAGACACCTAGCGCCGCGGAGGACGCAGAAGATCAAAGAGCACACCGACACCAGCGGCGCGGAGGACGACGCAGAAGATTAATATACACATAGCGCCGCGGAGGACGACGCAGAAGATCAGAAGAGCACACCGACACCTAGCGGCGCGGAGGACGACGCAGAAGAGCACACCGACACCTAGCGGCGCGGAGGACGACGCAGAAAATAATTAAGACAAAATTATACGAATGAAATATGAAGTCAGAAAAAACTGCAGATGACTGCATATGTAAAATTAACCGTCTCTGAACACAAAATTATACGAAAATTATTAAAAGTCATCATAGCTGTTCACATGTTGATAGGGCTTGGAGTCGCAGGATTTATTTTAAAACCTGACAGAAATATATAAATGAATAATTTAGAAGTATAATAATAAAATGGTAGCTTAATATAAACAAACAATTATAATAATTGTAAATAAATATAATAAAAAAATTAATCCATTTGAAATACCACTATTATTATCAATAATATAACGCAATAGTAAAATAAAGGAATATAAATTAAAAATATAATTGCAAAAAAAAAAAAAAAACACTACCACCATTAGTTCCAGTAATAAGTTCAAAAAAGGTTACAATTAAAATAAATTGAACCGTTGCATCACAAATGTTTATAAACACCTGTGTGCCATCCGTCAGTGTAAAAGCACATATGAACCATAAATCAATATTTTTATAGTAAGTTGCTGAATTGTAAAGTGAATGCAATAAATGGTACGAAGGAATTTCTAATAAAAGCTTTTACAATGTGACGCACCGAACGCCTCTGAAAACGTGTAAAACAATCAGCTTGAATGTGGTTTTATTTCTCAACTTTGACTCGTCATATGACTTTATGAATTTGCATTTCACTTCTGATTATAGCCTGTATAATTTAGTGTGTGACGAATAAACAAACCTTGATATCAAGACCTTCGATGACAAGATGGGTTTCTAAAATGACCGGTATGCATCACTATACATTTACTTTGACAAAAGAAAACTATACAAGTGATAAATTATGAATAAAAAACAATAAAAATGTAAGAATCTAAGTTTAAAACTGTAATAAAAATAACTATAATACAATCAAGTTAAAAAATACTACATATAAAACTAGTTCCAAGCAGAGCATGAAATATACTTCTCACAGAACGGTTAATTACAATTTAAAACAATGCTTAAGTTGAAGAGACGTGATGAAGCAGATTAAAAACATTTATGAATATTTCTATTTAGTTGCATCAGAATAATTTGTTTAATTGGTATCATCTGAAAGCAAAAAACAGGAGTCACAATAAAACATCAAGTCAATTTGACACTTTATTAAAAAAAAAAACAGGAAAGAAATGACAAAATACAAAACACAACTATACAAGAACTTGCAGGCAAAGTTTCCCATCGGAGGATTTGAGGCGCGGTGGTTTAAGGTCTGGGAGGACGCATGCCCGGAGGAGGAGGACCTGGAGAAACAGCACAAACTCAAATCAGACACGGAAATACTGACCCGTTTAAAGCAGTGGTCACCGACTTACTTCACTCTGTTATTAACTTACTTTATAACAGTAAATAAATATCGGTTCTGCATATCGGGTACATAAACGTTCAAATAATCGGTAAAAACAAAAATCAATATCGGTCGATCACTAGACATAACGACTTTAAGAACAAGCCCACATATAACGTACCTCTCATTCCAGGAGGTGGCGGCCTCATGCCAGGAGGCATTCCCATCGGAGCGCCGCGGCCCAGCTGCATCCCCATCGGCGGTCCCATGGGCGGACGCATGCCTGGAGGAGGACCCATCATACCTGCGGCAGAGCGAGACGTGAGCACGAGCGTGAACCTTAACCATCACGCCGCACCATAGCAGCCGTGTGATCCAGCTCAGCGTAATCCTGCTGACTCGTCATCAGTCTCAGAAACAGTGATGTCATCACAGCTGTCGAATCAGCACAGCCGTCACAAACACACAGCAGTAGAGCGAGAGACTCACCCGGAGGAGGTGCTCCTCTGCCCATCGGAGGAGGTCCGCCCCGGCCCGGAGGATACTGTGTGGGAGCGCCGGCTATACTGGCACCTACAGCGGCAGCCGCGACCGTGCCTCGCCCCTGAGGGGTCATGACCTGAGACCGAGAGAGAGAGAGGCCGTGATTATACAAGAGAACGAGCGTTACGCTTACATTCAAACGGCACAAAATACAATCTAAATAGTATTTAGAGATGTATTTGATTAGTATTGCCATGACAGCATTTAAGGCTATATTACTGGCAAAAACAGTTACAATAAAACAATTACATAAACAAGAAAACCAGTTAAAATAAAAGATAAAAATAAAATCTGGTAAAATATTAAACAAGTCCTTGAGTGCATGTACTTTATAAAAATATTAAAACAAATTAAGTGATAAATTAAAAACATCTTAAAAAAAAAAGTTAATCAAACTATTAACAAAGTCTAAAATGTTAACAAAAAGTACTTGACTACAATTATTAAAATATAATTAATGTATTTAAAAATACACTTAAATTCAAACAAAAACAAATTTAGTCACAATTAGGTGTTCACCAAAGTATGTGTGGCATTTATTAATGATAACGTTTAAAATACTTTGGGGGTTGTTTATTCATGTACTCATAGATATAAATTAATTAATATTCATACTTGTTCATTTCATATCGGGAAAATAAATAAATTAACCAAAAATCTGGATATGATGCACAATAAGACCCAATTAAAAGTTTGCAAAGGTCAAGTACTTGTAATACGTTTACATTCAAACGGCACAAAATACAATCTAAATAAACTGAATAGTATTTAGAGATGTATTTTATTTGTATTGCCATGACAGTATTTAAGGCTATATTACTGACAATAACGGAGTTACAATAAAACAATTACATAAACAAAATAAAAAACAAGAAAACCAGTTAAAATTATACAAAATTGTTAAAAAATTAGGATGGGTTCTAAATTATTTTCTGGTAAAATCTTAAACCAGTCCCTTAGTGCATGTTCTGTATAAAAATTAGGGGTCGACCGATTATCGGCCTGGCCGATTATCGGCTCGATATTAACATTTTACCGATTATCATATCGGCCATTTTAAAAACAGATTTGCCGATAATTTTTTTTTTTTTTATGCAAACAAACATACTATTTACAGGTGACATTATTTATTGGTGAATAAACAATACAGGTGAAACTATTTAATGTTTAAATGCACTATTTGGCTCGATGCAGCCTGTCTGAGCTCAACACTGTGAGAGTGAGGCATCTCTCAATCTCTGAGAGCAATCTCCGCCCACCGCTCATCTGATATGTAGAGAGTCACAGTCCGACCAATCAACGAAAACTGAAGGCAGTCTCACACCGAAGCACATGCTAACTGGAGCTGCCCCAGTGATCACGCATCAGTTGCTCTCAAAGGTAAAGCAGCAGCAGACGTTGCGAAGTTGCAAAACACCTCAATATAACCTGATGTCCACGACGAAAATGCGGGCGGAGATCGCGGAATGCAGTCACTAATGGACTTTACCATAAGCGGAATGTCACGGAATGTGTCAAGTTTGGATGAATTAATCAAAAGTAGGTCTGTACACTTAAATCGACTCGCTATGGACTAGTATCTATTAATATTAAGTCGAAAACACTTTAAATATGAATCCTGCATGTTCTGCATCTCTGTTAATGAATGACACAGACGCGGTTTCATTTACTGCACACACATACATATGCGTTGCTCTGTGTTTTCAGCGTCTGCCGTAACTAAATGAGGACATAAATACACGAACAACATCCCCAGAACTGCTCGGAGAGTCACTTCACGCAGCATTTGACCGTTTATTTGAGTAAAACGATCGCCATATCATATATACATAGGCTGAAACTTAAATCCTCATGGCAATGTCAAAATATAAGTTCGGTTTAGCGAATATATTACTGTATATGTAATACAACTACAACAATTATTACAACTTTTGTTGAGAATAATCACAATACGCTGAATATTTTAAGTTTTACAAAATGTTTACAGAATGCTTCTGGGTGATCTCTGTACTTATGTTATTATTAATATTACTGTTTATTTAATGTAGTTGTTATTAACAGTTTTCAGAATTAAAACATGTTTAAAAGCATTTAAAGAACGTTTTTTTTTTGTCAGAGCTCTTGTTATTATTAATTTTGGCATTCATTTTCATTTTTACACCAGACACGTGATCGGTTCAAAATATCTTGATATCGGTCTACTTGATCTGTAATAATCGGTATCGGTATCGGCCCTGAAAACACATATCGGTCGACTTCAATAAAAATATTAAAACAATATTAAAACATAAAAATAAAGTGATAAATTATGAAACATCATAAATAAATAAAAAAGTTAATCAAACTATTAACTAAGTCTAAATTATGAAAAATCTTAAAAAAGTTAAATCAAACTATTAATCTAAGTCTACAATGTTAACAATTATTAAAATATAATTAACTACATTTAGAAAAATACACTTACAACAAATTGAGTCACAATTAGGGGTTCATGTAAGTCTGTGGTGAATTTGTTCATGTATAAAGTGTAAAATACTTTGGGGGGGGGGGTTGTTTATTCATAAACATTCATACTTGTTCATTTCATATCGAAAAAAATTAATGAGTAAATTAACTAATCTGGCAATGACTCCCTATAAGACAATTTAAAAAGTTTGCAAGTATTTATGCTAAAATTCAAACAGTGGCATCGTTTTATAGCACTGCCAAATTTCACAGATTATTTTTATTAACATTAGTGCATTTAACAAGAATTACATTAAATTGTTAAGTTCAAAACTCTGAAACAATGGACCTCAATTGACAGCAGAAAATTAAATAGTTTTAAAAAAGCAAAAAAATAAACATTTAAAGTCTAGATGTAGATTGTGTACCTGCTGTGACGGGCCCCCGACCCCCCTCACGGGCCCGGCGAGTCCAGCGGGGGCCTGTGGCATCGGTGCTCCGGCGGGAACGCCTCGACCCGCAGCTCTGCCGACCCCCGGACCCCCAGCAACTCCTGCCAGCGGCACTCGGGCGATGCCAGTCTGAGCACAAACACAGCACGTCACTCTCTGCATTCACCACAACACAACACCGCACGCCGCCCCGCAGCAGACTCACGTCTTTAGGAGGAGGTCCTTCCACCGTCATCGAAACCAGATTCTCTCCTCGCAGCAGAACCAGACCCAGAACACGCTTCTCCTCTCGCTCCGGCTGCTTGGAGTTCTTGGGTCTGTGGAGGAAGTATTGATCCATGAGCGAGGAATAATGATTGGGTATATTACACCATGTGCATTATTATCGAAGAATTAATTAATCCGCTTATACTACAGTCACACACCTCAAGACATCGATCAGATGATATATTGACATATAAAGGCATATGCCCGGTCTGTGTCATTAAAACTCTATTGTGAGTAGAAGTGATTACATCATTTTAGACCTATAACAGAGGTTTGAGCCGTTGATAGCAGACGAATACAGCTAATAACCAAGTTATGAGAGAAAGATTACCTCTGTGAGTCAGTCAAAGAGTTCGGCAGCAATGTCTCTGTTAATAGTGAAACTAAGTGCTTTTACTTCACGAACAGAGCCATTGTTGTTACCTTGCTTGTGAGAGGTTATGTAGTTTTAAGTTGTTAAACCAGAGTAGCGCTAACAACATTGTGCGGGAGAGAGCAGGGATAAAAAGTAACTGTGGCACATTAAAATCATGGAAATGATCTGTCGTTTTTATGCTATTGTTCACTGTATTTGTGTGACCAGTGTCATTGTGGGTTTCGGTCCTTTTGCTGGTTTAGTCTGTAAAGACCTTTGAAATAACTCATTATTTGGTGAAGAGATATGGACATGTAATGCGGTGAAGATCTGCCTGGAACTAGCTTCGTCCGTGAGTATGCCTGAAAATACCTGCACACCTCAGAACGCTCGTCAGCCAATCAGACGCAAGCATTCAACAGCCCCTGGCATAACTGTTAATAATGCACCGAGCACGTACTTGATCTTCCTGAACTCGTCACAGTCGCACAGGATCAGGTTCATGTGTTTGTCGAACGCTTTGAACGTGCCGATGAAGATGCGTCCGTCCTGCAGGATACAGCGCATCCGGAAGTCGATGTGCTGCAACATCTTACTGCTCTTACCGACCGTCTGGAAAGAGTTCAACACAGCATTAAAGATGCACATGAATCACGTCAACATTGGCCGCAGGTGCTGGTAGTGAACAGGACTTTTATTTTACAATTTAGTCTATTCAAGTTACTATTACTGTACATTGTGTTTTGGAGGCTTATTTCAAAAGGAGAAATAAAATAAAGTGAATACCTAAAGAATGTAACTATTTAATAGAAAATAAACTAATTAGAGTACTTTTGAATACGACGGAAATAATCGGCGAGCAAAATAAAAGTCTTCTTCCGGTTTGCGCTGCAGTGAAACAGCTTGTTCTCTCACTGGAGCAGAGGGCAAATAACCCAAACATTTAGACATCAACTCCTAAAGATGTGATGCAAAACATAATTGATACGTTTTCATCCAGACTTGCAGAATTATGTTCAATAAAACGATTTAAATCGAACTATGTGCTACAAGAGCAAACACGACGCCTTCATTCTAATAAGATGATAATATTAATCAATATTACTATTAATTCATTTATTCTAATTGAATAATATTCATATTATTTCCCCCCAAAATAACCAAGAATCACCCGCAACAGAACACAGAATATTCTAAATAATACATTAACTGAACAATAATAAAGGTACTTTTATTATTATTATTTCTATTTCAAGACATTTTTGTATATTTATGCATTGTATTTTTCCTGAATGACCTGCTGAATAAAAGGAATCCGGATCCACTGCTTTGTATTTAGTCTTTTCATCAGAAAGCATCGTTTTCATATTTAGAAAAATACTTCTTCATTTTAAAGAAACAGAATAAACGAGAATAAAAGAAGCAACACATTTTTAAATGAATTCTGTTTATTCCTTCAGCTGAGAATAAAATGGTATTTTATATGAATCATCCTACTGTACACATTCTCTCAAGAAAAATAAATATAACTCCATTCACTAAAGCCAGTCTAAATGATGTTAAAGTGATAATTATTACATGATTGACTGAGTTAAGCCCCTCACCAAACACTAAGACATGACAACACGTAACATCACGTGTGACACACCGTTATTTCTCAGTTCACTTTCACATACATTAGAAAATATGATTACAATAAAGTGCCCTGTCTCAAGACATCCTAAAGAAATGCATATGACTCATATCACATTCATGATGAACATCCTCAGAGCTGAACACAAGACACTGATAACCGTAGGTTAGTGTTATATATACAGTCCTGGTTTAGTGTTTAGCATCTGAAGATATAAACACAATATCTATTATTTCAGAGCTAAATCTGCAGCTAAACAACACACGCTGTCGACTAAATGCAGTCACATCTTGAAAGTTAATATTTCCCCAAAATAAAGCATTTTCTTGTTAGTTTTGCACTAATTGCTCCCACAAATATTGTGATTTTTTCACATTAAAAGGTATAAAAGGATCAATATTTCTAGCTGCAGATTTGATCGTACTAAAACAGCTAACGTTAGAGCGTCTGTGGTCTGTGAAGATTGATTCAATTATGTGCAGATGACATATTTGGGATATTGCTTTATGTTTATCCATCTATATGTGCATTTATATACTAAGTCACAGCTCACCTGAAATCAAAATAAATATTTTGCATGAAGAACCCATTGTTTTTTCAGTAATGAGATTTTAGTGCATTGCAAATCAATTTGAAGGGAAAATGTGCTTGATTTTCATGAAAATAGTGTAAAAACTTCATGCAAAATAATATTTCTAATCCTCTTGATTTTGAGGTGAAATATGACCTGTTGCATGTTTCATGTCATCACTAATAAAGTGCAACCCTTTTCTTCTGGTAAACCCATGTTTGTATGAAAGTACAGATCAGCAGTGGCAATAAAACCCATATGAGATGGTGTCTTGCACTCCTCTGCACATGTGCACACGACTCATTCAGACACATACCATGCAAACTCAAGTTCTGGAGGAAGCGTCTGTTGCGTGTGCATCACTACAGGCGGGCGGCAGTGATGAAGAGGTGAATACGAGGGTCACGCAGTGTGCACAGAGTGAGCCACTGCTGTGCATCCATCATCGACTGAGGCAGGCTGGTAAGGAAACCTAAGCTAGTGGATCTAGAGCGTGTGTTTGATATGACGGTGGAAGCTGATGAAAGAGCATGCGTCACTCCTGACCGAAGCCTTCGGTTTCCTCGATGGCAAACAGCAGCTTCTCCTTTAACTGCTCGTAGCTTTTATAGGGCGGCAGATCCAGACGGTTAAAGCTGGGGGGGGGGAAAAATCAAATAGACCATGTGAAAGCTGTATTTCTATGTATTACACAGCCTTGCATCTTGATTTGCAAAAAAGGCCTAGTATTGTCTAATGTGATGAAGCGGAGTTCAAAAGTACCAATAAAAACTTTCCATCACGTATAGCTGTTTAGCAATTTAAATGAAGATATTTCAAAGTATATACAAGTATCAGAAATCAGTATTTGGCATAAAATAATGTCTTCAGAGTCATCCATACATGTGAACATGGGCTGAGAATTTATCAAATGCTTGTAATCTGGTTTAGAGGAAGACTGGAATCATGTTTGTGGTGTTGATTAAGGGAGAATACAAGACTTCTTCGTTGCACAAATATACAAAAAGCTACGTCATGCATCACATCTTGTGAGAAAGCTGTGACCTGCTGGAGCTAAACAGGCACTTTTGTTTTTAATTAGCACCCAAAATGTGTAAGAAACACAGGGTTTCGTTCAGATGCAGCAGGGCAGTGTTATTAACTATAAGAAGGTGATATTTTTAGCTTGAACATAGTAGATGATTTCATCTTAACGAGGTCTGCAGAAGTGATTGAATTGCACTCTGGTCATTTTTGTTCATTGATGCAAAACCATCTGACAAACCAGATCATATCTGCTTTAATGCATAATAAAATTTCCATATACATGATTTAAAAGCATATGTCTTATTGCTGTGGGTATGAACAGGCCTGTATTGAGTGCTGTACAGTGAACAGTATGATAATCAAATATGATTTCTGATCTTACCATGTGTGGCTCCTCGGCAGCCAGTTTTCTTTTCCCACTTTCTCAATACAGAACTTCTGTGGCCCGTTGCTCCCTACAGAAATCACAACACACCTTCTTATAAACACATATTCTTTAAAGCAGCGGTTCTCAATTCCAGTCCTCGCGCCCCCCCGCTCTGCATATGTCGTGTGTTACTCTTATCGCTTCAGATGTTTGTT
This sequence comes from Gymnocypris eckloni scoliostomus, assembly GCA_027564155.1. Classification (NCBI taxonomy): domain Eukaryota; kingdom Metazoa; phylum Chordata; class Actinopteri; order Cypriniformes; family Cyprinidae; genus Gymnocypris; species Gymnocypris eckloni. The sequence continues at coordinate 34,519,401 of CM050419.1, forward strand.
CTATTGGAACGTAAGTGCCCTGCGAAGTGGACATCAGGATATTCCTCCATGATTCCAGTTCGAAGCGAACGTATATATTCCATTCAAAGTGCATTGAAGTGTGCGAGAGGATATACCTTTACAGAGGTATATGATGTCACACTCGTCCGTGCGTGAAGACGTCGCGCAGCGCAAATCCATGAATGAATGTTCCGAAATAAAGTAAACTTCAGCGGATTTCCCTGCTCAGGGAGTAGGGAGCAATGGACACTGTGTAGGGAGCAATGGACCCTGTGTAGGGAGCAATGGACACTGTGTAGGGAGCAATGGACCCTGTGTGGGGAGCAATGGACCCTGTGTAGGGAGCAATGGACCCTGTGTGAGGGAGCAATGGACCCTGTGGAAGGAGCAATGGACCCTGTGTAGGGAGCAATGGACCCTGTGTAGGGAGCAATGGACCCTGTGTAGGGAGCAATGGACACCCTGTGTAGGGAGCAATGGACCCTGTGTAGGGAGCAATGGACCCTGTGTAGGGAGCACATGGACACTGTTCATGGACATGGAGCGCACTTCTAACGAGCTGATTATCTGAATCAGGTGTTAACAAAGAGAGACATGCAAAATATGCTGTTTCATGCATTCAGAGTGGCTTACACTGTTAAAGAGTTGGATTCTCACGCTAAGCATGAACAAAGTTTCAAAAACTATTTGGTCGTATAACAGTATTTCTGTGGCAAAAATCTCTCTTCCGGGTTGGTACAAGCTTCGGAGAGTGTTTCTATCGTGGCTCTTGATGTAAACGACGGTGGAACTCCTTATAAGGGCATTTCTCCAGAACAACGCATTCGGAAACAAATGTAGTTCAGGGTTTAGTGAGTTAGTTGGTTGTTTTTGCCTTTTTATTATTATTTTTTTGTTTTACATGTCTACATATTTTAGATATATTTTACATGTCTACATATTTTAGATATATTTGACATGTGATAACTGGATCAGAACAGAAAGATACCATTTTAATATTTCTGACACGAAACCAGTCTAATGTCTCTGGATATATCTGTAGAAACAGCCAAAAATACATTGTATGGGTCAAAATTATTGCTTTTTCTCCTATGTTCTATGAAGATATTTAGTAAATTTCCTACTATAAATATTTTTGATTAGTAATATGCATTGCTAAGAACTTCATTTGGACAACTTTAAATGCAATGTTCTCAATATTTAGATTTTTTTGCACCCACATTTTCATATAGTTGTATATTAGCCAAATATTGTCCGATCCTAACAAACCATACATCAATGGAAAGATTATTTATTCAGCAAAAATTGACCCTTATGACTAGGGTTGGGAATCGAAAATCGATTCCGATTCCAGAATCGGATACTTAAGGTCAGGAATCGGATACTTGTTGCCAAATTAAAATTTCGATTCCACCTATCGATTCCTCTGCGCTTTTTTTTCTTCATCTGTGAGTACCAGTGTGATAGCAATCTGCCAGGACCTTGCTCGCTAATCTAAGCCTCCAAAGTTTGCCTGCATTTGCGATCAGAAGCCAAAAAAGATAAGTATAATATCTGTGAAACATGTTGCAAGAGAGGTGTCACCACCAACATGACATTAATTGAATAGATCGTTAAAGATCGCGAACATGATTCAAACACTAACGTGATTCTATTCCTAAATGAAAATGATTTGTCTGTTTCATTCGTCAACTTTGAGGTGTGCGATCACAATGTTGTGATGTTCATCCGTGCAGCAGTGCCACCGCTGATCTAAGCTTGGCCACCTGCTCAAAACTGGCTTTTTCTTGACAAGAAAAGCCTTTATTAAGACGCGGAACCGGTGTGTTTTTTTTGCATCCACATCTAACGAGACTTTTCAGCCTCAGCGCCAGGCGCAGGTCAAATGAGCGCGGAAAAGGTACATCAGCCAAATGAGCTTCGGTAGAACAACGAGATGCTGTCAGGCTATATGTCAGTAAAACAATCTTCCCTGTCCTGTCAGTCGTCACTGTGCTCACGGCGCGCGCCCTGATCGCGTCATCAGAAATAAGCGCACAAGAGACTGCATACGAGTCTGTCGTCAGGTAAGTCATGAAATTACCAAAAAAGGCGATTAAAGCTGCAAACTGTGCATGCATGTATGAATGCATTACATTCAGAACATCTCTCAAATTCATACTAAAATATAGGCTATTGTGCAATGGTTTGCTAAAAAGAGACACGGGATAAATGCTTGATATCATTATCTAATCACATTGGAATCGAAACTGGGAATTGAAAATAATCGGAATCGAAATCGATAAAATTCAAACGATACCCAACCCTACTTATGACTGGTTTTGTGATCCAAGTTCACATATATTAGCAATGATTAACCGTGACACTGTCAAACTTTGACTCTTACCCATAAGGTCAGCGAATCCCCCGACAGGGAGTCGGCACGTGCCGGTCACAAACTGCAGCAGACGCATTCGCTTCTCATTATCGATCTCCTTCACAAACTAAACACAGACAGACAAAAGATGCTGCATCACCAACATGACAGGATCTCCTCGTCTATGAACATCTGGGTTTAATTTAACCAGCGGTCTGACGCTGACGTGTGAAGTCTAACCTGCCAAAACCAGACGATCTGTTTGCTGCTGCGAGCGTAGTGTCTGTAGATGGTGTTCCTCTGCCAGTCGCCCAGATCGATCTCCTGCATCCCGCACAGCATCACCTACACCACAGTTACACGCTCAGAGCAGACCAAACACACTGTGTCTATGACCTGATATTAACAGCGGACACAAAATATAGCTGAACATGACGTTTGGACGTCAGAGATGCATTTGGACAAAAAGCCTTTGAATGTTACGAAGTGTGGTTTGTACCTCCAGCTCTTTGGCATCGAAGTATTGCAGGTACTGCTGCGGCAAGACCTCGTTAAAGCCCTCGAGAAACGCTTGAGTCTGTTCTTCAACCCTTCTGGACAACCTCCACTCAGCAACAAACCTGCAACACATCCCTCGCTGATATCATTGATAATAGTGCTGTTTGTCACCATTCAAAATGCATGCAATCGGAAAATACCTTTATTTGCATTATTGTATTATACAATTCAGATATATATATATATATATATATATTAAAAAATTTTTGAATTCGCATTAGATATTTTTACAGTCCTAATGGCTTATTTGCAAATCAAAAAATATTGTATATAATATATTATAATATTAACAAATTATAATTTATTTATTTTAACATATTAATTACAATAATTATATTTATTATAAATTAACATTTAACATAATATTTTGAATTATTTATATAAATATATAATGCCATTATTGTATGTAATAAATGTACTTGTATATCTATATTTGAAGAGTGTATTTGCAAAAACAGATAACAAATATCATGTTTTTTTATTGTATTATCATATTTTGATTGTGTTTTATTGTGTTAGTTAGCTTGTATTCTTTAGTTATTTTACCTAATAAAAATAACCCAATTGCAGTTTGATTGAGATTAATTGGAAAGCACAATGAAAAAACATGACAATGAACTCTTTATATATCTATTACGTTCTTTTATATATGTATGTGTGTGTGTGTGTGTGTGTGTGTGTGTGTGTATGTATATATATATATATATATATATATATATATATATATATATATATATATATATATATATAATGAACAAAATGATAAACAACACTTTTGTTTTTGCCCCCATTTTTCATGAGCTGAACTCAAAGATCTAAGACTTTTTCTTTGTACACAAAAGGCCTATTTCTCTCAAATATTGTTCACAAATCTGTGTAAATCTGTGTTAGTGAACGAGATAATCCATCCACCTCACAGGTGTGTCATATCAAGATGCTGATTATACAGCATGATTATTGCACAGGTGTGTCTTAGGCTGGACACAATAAAAGGACCACTCTATGTGGAGATAATGCACACTGTTGTCCCAGATGACCGTTATAACCCAAACTCACAGCATACGCAGAGGAAGAGTTCAGCGCCTTTCACACATAACGTTACAGTCTTTACTGGTAAATCTATCATTAAGAGATCATAAAATCGTTTTAAATAAAAATCATGTGATTTATGACAATCTAGCTGTATAAATGATATCATGATGATATTACTCATCAGCTGTTTACAAAGCTCTTTAAATAGCTTCTGATGTAAATGTTCTTTGAGTTGATAGTGGTGAACTCTAACATGATATCAACAAGTTTTATTAAATGTAGGACTATCTTTCTTTTTTTTCCACAGCTGAACGCCACACGCCGGAGAACTTTAAGCCCTGTACTCATAATACATATTCATATTTTTAATATATAATTATAGAAATAATTCTACATAAAAAATATTGTTTGTAATTTCTCTGTGCTGTATAAATGAGATTTTTACCTGATATACTCCTCTTTATTTTCCTCTGTCACCTGAATGTTTCCTCCATCAGGTTTGAGTTCATGTGTGGTGACTTCTCCCAAAATCTCCTTATCCACTGAGAAAAACATCTCCAAGCCACATTCCTCGATATTATTATCCCTACAGAAAAACATTTCATAGTTAGGACCAATAATGATTGTTAAAGGGGTCCTATTATGCTCTTATACACAGTCTTGATTTGTTTTGGGGGTGTACTAAAAATGCTCTCATGCTTGATGGTTTGAAAATCGCATAATTTTGATAATTTATATTATTACAATAGCTTTCTTCCCAGCCTGACACAAACGGCTCGATTAGTTCTGGGTTTGATGATGGCCCGCCTTCCAAAAAACTAAATGTGTTGTGATTGGTTAGCTTCCCAGTGCGTTGTGATTGGTGAACAGCTTAGACGGCGTTTCAGTATTGCCCCGCCCCTCGCCAAAACAGCAAGTTCATGATTATTGCCATATCAATTCAGACCTCGAGAATATTGAACGAGAGGATCATGCAGAACCTTTGCATGCACGGATATTGCAAGACATATTAAAGAGGTAACGTTATTGTTGTTTTTTTGTACTATGTACAGATAAGTGCAACGATAATATTTATTGTTCTTTAATTCTAACATTATAAAATGAGTTGTAGTGAAACTGTTATACAGTTGAATTTATTTATACCATAGTCCCACAGACTTACACTATTTGTACACTTTTTGTTTTTGCCCCCATTTTTCATGAGCTGAACTCAAAGATCGAAGACTTTTTCTATGAACACAAAAAGCCTATTTCTCTCAAATATTGTTCACAAATCTGTGTAAATCTGTGTTAGTGAACGAGATAATCCATCCACCTCACAGGTGTGACATATCAAGATGCTGATTAGACAGCATGATTATTGCACAGGTGTGTCTTAGGCTGGCCACAATAAAAACAATATATCTCCCTTTGGAGTGTACTTCGAGATGTGTAACTTTGTAGATCGTTTTATGCCCAAACATACACACTACACACTGACTAAAATGCAAAAAGTGAAAAAGCATAATAGAACCCCTTTAAGTTCCTGTTAATTCATATCCCTAATTAATCCCCAAGCCCTCACTGTTGTCTCTTATTTTCTCTGTAACCCATTCTCACTCACTTGATCCAGATGAGCGAGTTGTAAAACTCCGGGTCTATGGACTCCATGTCTTTCAGAGCCAGAGGTTTGTTCAGGATGCGTTTATAAAAAGGCAAAGAGAAGCCCGTGTCTATGAACTTCCCATGAAACAGAGCCTGTGTGAGAGAGAGAACACACAAATGATACTCAGAAAAGTTCAATGCATTTCAAACTAAGACCCTTTAGTGTCTCCATTGTCCAGGTCAGTTGTACCATAGCGATGAACCGGCCAATGAACTTGAAGTATTTGAGGTGGTCAGGGTTGATGGAGGAGGCGGGGTTAATCTGCAGGGAGTAGTTGTCTTTGCCGGCGTACTCGAACAGGACAGTACATGGGGTTCAAGACCTCGTGAGACAGCAGGAAGAACCATTCCCTATGACAGAAACACATTATTGTATACTGTATGTGTGTGTGTGCATATCAACTCAAGTCATCACTTCCTGTAAATAACACAATATACCTGGCCACGCCTCCATAGTCAAGTCCCTCCTCCCCTGGGAAAATAATCCACAGTCTCCGTCTCAGATCTTGCGGATGGCAACCCATAATCTGAACAAATCAATTCATAAGCATTCAACTTCTGTCTGCATGCCACGATTACATAAGTAAACCAGAATTAACTACCGAAAAGTGTGCTTTACCTGCTGAAACGAGTCCTCGAACAGTGTTTTGCGGCTGACGTGGATCTTAATGTGTTGAGGCATTGCTAGTTGCTTTGGTATTAAAAACATATTTTATTATAAAATAAATCACACATGCAAATACTTAAATGCTTTTTTTCTTCAAATACTTATGCATACTGTCAAAACTAAATTTATCACACCTAAAAAAAAACATTTTGCATAATTAATTTTGTATATTATACATTATACTAAAATCATTATAAATTAATAAAAAATATTTGATATTAAATTCCAAACCGTTATTCTTAATTATGACTATTATATATAATACATACAATTAAAAAAAAATATACTATACTAATAAATACCACAAAAAAAGTTGAATTACTTTTACTTTTTAGTCATTTAGCAGACGCTTTTATCCAAAGCGACTTACAAATAAGAAAAAGTAACTAAAACTATAAGTTAAAACTATATATACAAACACATTTAAGATAATGAAGAAATTTCATAAAATGACAAATGCATACAACAACATTTAAAAATTAAACATTTAAATGAAAACAAAAAATGAAGCTAAAAACTATTTAAGATATTAAAACAACAAAAGGTATGAGTATAAAAATTATCCTAACATGACACTAAGCCAAACACACATATAAATATATATATATGCATTAACAGCCATTGAAATGACTAGTTCTGAAGATTAATGAAAATCGTGTCAAAGCAACTAAAACAACTACGTTATGGAGCATTTTTAATTAATGGCTCTTGTATGTGAAGTCCTACCTGACACCAGAAGCGGAAATAGTGCACTTTGGCTTTAAAGTCTCGTACGTATGTGATCTGAGGACCGTTCTCACTGCGGGTTCAAAAAGACAGAAACAAACTACACCAAAACCTGACTGTAAAACATGAATACACAATATTATTTCAAACAACCAGCAGCTAACTTTAGTGAAATATTTCCGTTTACATATGGCATTTTGAATGTATGCATCTGAGAATATCACAAAAGAGCTTCTCTTTATATATCACGCTATTAAAAGGACTGACAGCGAGGATTTTCCTGTACGGGGATCGATGTACGTCGTTGATCGCCTGTTGTGATCCACAAAATAGGGAATCCCGTCCACTGTAAACCTCATCTCCCAACCCTCCGGCAAAGGCTTCTCGTTCAACAACCTGACGCACAAACACACCTCATTCAAACAACTAAACACAATACTGCATGATAGTTCAGTGATGGAAAAATAACATCATATAGCGAGGAGACAGTGATTATAGTGAACTAAAAGCATCAATTTTTTTTTAAATAAAATAAAATATAAATATTAGATGAAAACTGAACAAAAATCGAGAAATGTTGCTTTAAAAAAAAAAAAATTCATAATTATATTCCCCCATTTTAAATTCTTATTATCCAATGAAAGGTTAGATTTTTGTGAATATTTTAAATAATAGATCAAAAGGATTAACAATGCAGATTAATTTCCACAGCCTTCTTTGATCATATTTACCAAGGGTGCCAACAATTCTGATCATGTGTGTATATATATATATATATATATTAGGGGTGTAAATCTGATGGTTTGTCACGATTCGATTCGATATCGATTCTCATACCCAGCGATACGATATTTTCAGATTCCTCAAAAAATTACACGATACGATTCGATTCGATACAGGAGTATATCGATCGATATTATGATATTATATACCTATTTTAAACAACCATCTACATTTTTATTAACTCACAAACGCAACCAAAATATATAACATAAACATAAATCTAGAAATGCTGCTATGGGCTCAGAGCTAAACATCTTTCCTACAGATAACAAAATTACAAGCAATCGCAGAAAATAAATACAATAGAAGAAAGACACGAGTTCAGTAAACAGTGCTTTTTAGCTCAGTCTAAAATACATTTTCAGGTATGCTACAGAAATGTAAAATAACTGCATAGTCTTCGCTGTATTAATTAAATAGCCTGTAAATTAATAGTTTTTGATGTTATAAAGGTTATTTAGTCAGGAGCAGTGAGCACTTGTATTTTTCTTTGACAGCATTATATTTATTATTAGTTTTCTTTCACTTTAAGAATGAAAGCACAGATTTAATATACTGATACACATGCCTTTTTTCTCCACTGTTTACATTAAGACATGCTTTTCTTAACCGACTGTTTACAAGGATATTAGCCAAAACATGCATTTTGATGTAGTTTTGTCTGTATTTATTCATCCATGCACACAAAAGTGGAGGATAGCTCAGTATTCGCGCGGAGTTGACGCGGCTGTCTGTGTGCGCAGCGCTCAGATGTGTGTGCGCTTCAGATGTGTGTGTGTGTGCGCTTCAGATGTGTGCGCAGCGCTTCAGATGTGTGTGTGTGTGCACTTCAGATGTGTGAAATCTTCTCACACAGCTTACTCCAACAATCCCGTTATACGCCGCGGGCAGTCCTTATATCGAGTCCTGATACGTGAGATTGAACAAGAATGCACTGGTAATGCATAGACGGACATTATGTGAAAATGTGGACAGTGCCAAAATAAAGGTGCCTTTTTACAAATAACGATATTTTACGCGTGGCATCGATGTATCGTATCGTCATACATTGTATCGATATATCAATCCATATCGTTGAATCATTACACCCCTAATATATATATTTATAAAACTAAAATAGAAATGTAAACAAATCCCTAACAAAATGACAAAAGTTAAAAGAAAATATAAAAAGCTGTGTATAAAAAGTGTATAAAATAACACTGGCAGTGGTTAGTTTGTGATTGCATCACACCCTTGTGTTCGAGGGTCTTCCCATTGTGTGGATCGTGTAGTATGGTGAACAAAATACATCCTCCTGTTACTGTCCGTCCGTTTCTCTGTGGGCAAAACCAGCAGAAACACAGGTTCAAGAAAAGACAGCGTGAGCTGCTCTATTATGAGGGTAAAATGTGATTAAATGAAAGAGCGGTGACTCACCCCATCCGGGCGGCAGAGGACCGAGAGGATCAAACTCTTTATTAGCTGTGGGTGCGAGCTGTTCCTGCAGCTGAAGAGAAGAGCAAGGACAGCTCGGGTTATAGAGGAAATCCTGACGTGCTTTCTTATAAAATCCCTTGAATGCACTCACTCCGTAGATGAACCTCTGGTTGAAGCGCTGCATGGCTCCCTGCAGCTGACTGCGCTGGTTCTGCCACTCCTCGTAGTTCCGGACCGACTCTAGTGTGGGTCTCTGCCATGAGGTGGTTCTGTTCATATGATCCACATAATACACACGGCCCATCGGGTCCAAGCGGCGCTCCCAGCTACCACAAAAACACACATAAGACTGCTCATCCAGGACACTTTTACATTTAAATACATGTTTAATAATAATCAGAATAATAGCACTTACTGTTATTATCATTACTATTTAAAAATGAACAATTATTAATTTTAATCATGATTGATGACGACAAAACAATTGTTTTTCATACAAATTTCAGTTAAAATGTCACAGGTAACAGGTCTGAGAATAAAAAAACACAATAATAATATATATTATTATTATTAATATTAATTGTTACAATGTGTCATTGCTATTTTTATTATTAATAATATTATTATATTAATAATAAGAATGATAACTATAACAACAACAACTATTATTATTATTTTAAACAAAAAATGTATAATTGTTATTGTAACTATTGATATTATTATTATTATTATTATTTAAATATAATATCTTTCAGACATAAATTTAAGCTAAAAGGTCATAAGTCAGAAAATAAAAATCTTTCGAAAGCATAAAAACAATAAAAATCATGACATTTAAAAAAAAACATCAATTAAAATACAATTAAACAGGTTTAAGATATACTAATCGAAAGTCATCTTAAATAATTTGGGTTTATTTCAGTAGGTAAAGTGGCTAAAAGCAGCAGTGAGCTTTTACAGACATCTTATGTTTTACATAAGAGCATTTAATCAGGTTATTTAATTAGTACATACTTTACACTCTTTGCATTCAATATGTGATTAAACACATGTAAGCAGTGAATTGATGAATCTGTAAAACTAAGAAGTGACCTCTAAAGAAGACAGCGTGGTTACCCTGGTGGTAGTGGTTCTGGTCTTTCCCATGTGGTGCGTTTCTCAATGTGATCCACGTAGTAAACATGGCCGTCCTGATCCACTCTCTGCTCCCAGCTACACATATTAATTAACTACATATTAACTACACATATTACACACCAGACTAAATCCATACAGGCTTGTTATTAAACGGTGTCTTCATTTTCACTGGAGCATCTGCTCTTATTAAAGGCTTCGCATGGAATCATTTGGGTGATTCAATTATAGCTAGTAAATAGCTAGCATGTTTTTGATTTCATGGGGACTTGCTTGTAACTTTCTTTCACTGTAACTGTATAACGTACCCAGGAGGAAGAGGGCCGTTAGGGATCAGTGACGCTCCGGGTGGCGTTGGACTGGCCCTCGGGGCCTGGTTTGACCCTGAACCCGAGCTTGACCCCTGACTCTCCGTTTCTCCGTTCACACACACCCGTGGAGATGTTTCCGGGCTGGGAGCGCTGCTGCCGTGAGTGGGAGTCGAGCCAGCAGAGGACACTAAAAAACAATGCATGCAACTTTTAAAGGCTGCATTTACATCGGCACAAAAAAAATCCTGACACAGATCTGAATTTGTTGCACATGTGTCTAAACACAAAAATCCAAACAAGACCTGTTGTTGTTTTTTTTGCATCTGTTCTGGACCACTTCCAAATGTGGATTTTAATCGGATACATATCTGATATCTGGACATCTGACCTATGTCTAAACACACAAATCCTATTCTCCGCAGAACTCCCAAAGCGGAGGCGGCACGTTTGCCCATAAAGATAGCGTTTTAATGCCGGCTTGCTGTATGCGTTCGTAATGAGATGGAAATATACAAGCTGGTTTTCAACCCCTGCCCTGTGAATTTTAGAAATACAACAGCTAAATACATTATATTTCTCAGAAATGAGGAGGTAACTTAGCAGTTTTTGTAACTAAACCTGAACTAACAAGCTCGTTCACAAGCTTAACACTCGCTCACGCTTCCGTTCTCTCTCTCGCTCGTTAATATATTCTAATTAATTTCAATAAATATCAAAATTATCTAACAAATGAAAATTACTGTTATTTTCCTGTCTTTATCTGTTCAGTCAGATTTTGTGCTGTAAAAAATGCAAGCCATTGTACATGCTGGAAAATAATAATAGCCACTCGACGTGAATTATATCAACTATTTTAATAATAGCACGGCCATTCTAAACCCGAGGGTCTAATATGTGCACAGTAAAGCAATCATTATGGGCGGGAAATTCATGTAAATGCAGATATTGGATACCAGTCGTGTCTAAAGTGAATGTGAATTAGAGCCGTCAAAATGGCTGAAAAACTCAATTAGAATTTTGCTCTTAAATATTATCAATATTTGAATTATATTCAAATTTATAAGGCATAATTTCAGTTACGGGGAAAGAGGGCACATCGAGCAATATATTACTAAAGCAATAAAATAACATTCAAAAAATTGCATAATGTTTATAAACCCAATATAATTAATTAAGTTGCTTAAAAATATTATAAATAAAATCAGCATCATGTATGCATAGTTTAACACAAAGGGACGAAAGCCTATCACACAGAGTACTTTTTTCATTTATAAACGTGATGCAGTGGGATGGAAAAACCCCAGAGTCCAGAGACATGCTTTGTAAAAGTTGAACTAGCTTTAATTTGACGTGCTTTCTAAACATGCGGCTCTCTTGTGTGAGACGCGAGTGCAACGGTGATAGATGTCCCTACAGACAATGCCTTCTGTGTGAACGGCTTGGTTTCAGTTTGGAGGTAAACAACATTTTCTCTGCATTGATGTTCTCTTTTTCCACAATACTTTTGAATAACACATCATAGCATCTAGTGGGTTTAACTTCATCTTATTTGTTCATCTCTTTCAACACTACTTGACTTCATAAAAAAAAAAAAAAAAGTCTATATCTTCATCTTTCTCTTTCTCTTTCTCTCCTTCCCTTGCTAGCTTGTATTTATTTGAACAATGCCTGAGACGTGGTGTTATGGGCACTTCGTCTGTCTGTTTGCCTCTTCAAGATTAATCGCTTTATGTATTCCCCAATTGTAAGTCGCTTTGGATAAAAGCGTCCGCAAATTGACTAACTGTAAATGTAAACTGGACAGGCTAACAACATTAAAACGTAACAATGCTTACATCGCATTTCGTGCACCACTGATAAGGCTGTCTAATGCACACCTAACATTTCTATGCAACGTTTTTGTGGATTCAATTTTTATTTTATTTTACGAATATTCAAAATTCTAATTTTTATTTGACAGCCCTAATGTAAACAGGTGGGCCAAAAAAATGGATCTGGTCAAAAGATTGGATCAGTGCGTTAAGACTTGCAGTGTGAATGCAGCCAAAGAAGCCTTAAATCCAAACACAAATGCTATGAGAATGCAGGAGTGCTCTGGTCACGTGCCGTACCTGTGGAGGAAGTTTGTTTATGCGGTGAGGCGGGCGGCGGCCGCTGGGGTCGAGGTGGCCGGGGGGGTCTCAGAGAGGCAGACTCCGTACCTCCCACAGCGTGACCGTTCGGCAGCGGCGCTTCATCAGTGATATCACTGGATGGGGAAGAATCTCGACTAGACCAACAACAAACAGACACAACGTCACAATTCAGTTAGAGCAAAGACTGAGGTTTACTCAGCATGAGTCAGGAGATAAAACGGGTGATTTTCAAATCACTTCATGCGCATGACACATTAACATTATATTACATAATTCAAAAGCTAAAATAAAAATATGACTATAATATTTATGCATCTGATTAAAATTAAGTACATTTGCATAAGAATTAATTATAGCTAATTAAATAATTTTACAAAAACATTCCTGCTATTTGTGCATGCCAAACTATTTTTATATTCCATAATCTAGCTATTAATATTCCGTAATTTGGACATCATTGTTTATGCCTTTTTTGAAACTGCATTAAACTGAAATAAATAATTTATTAAAGCTAAAAACGAATATTAAAACAATACTTAATTTTTAACAACTAAACCACTGCTGTTTTATGTGCATGGCATATACATTTTATATTCACAATTAATCTGCTAACATTCAATAATATATCCATAATTTATGCATTTTATTAAAACAAAATTCAAATTGAAATAAAAAATGACAGCTAAACAGAAACTTATCTGCTAACAACTAATATTCAATAACAGCAGCTAAATGAAATAATTAAGTTGAAGTACTAAAATTACTAAAATTAAAACTTAAATAAAAATGTATTTAAATTAAATTAAATAAAAATTTAATCTACAGCATTCCTGTTTTATGTTTCCACAATTCAACTGATAACATTTAATAATCTGGCCATAACCTTTATGCATCTTATTTTAAATCAAAATAATAAGTATATAAGAGCAGATATAATAAAAAAAGATTTTTTTTTAGCTTTTATGCATCAATAAACTATGCATTATGATCTCTAAAACATCATGTTTTAGCACTGAGTAGGCAGATATTTCCCTGGAGAAATAATTTCACCAAGAACACAAACCAAAGCAAAGAAAGATTAAATCTCTTTCTAAACATATTATGGTAATATTCCCTCAGAAATGTCATTGCAATTTGTATTTCACCTTCCTGCTACGTCCCCGTTCCGTTTGGATTCTCCATTTACAACAGCATCTGTGATCGAAGAGAAACAACACACTATGTGCTGAGTGGGAAATATCTGTTTAATTTAAACAGCACGGATCTCAATCTCTAAGCTGTTGCTGGAAACAAGCCGAATGTGTTTTGAAGGGATAAAGAAGGTCTCAACTGTGCTTTTGTTCCTCAGAAGCAAAAGTCTCGGGATCCACCTGCAGTCCATCCAGACACACGGAGAGATCTCCAACCACCTCCGCACGCTCTCGGTCTGAACTCAACTGCAGCGTCTGCACCACCTCACAGACTGAGACACGCAAACACACGCGTTACAATAACACCGCTTACAGAACCGAAACATCCTGATCGATCAGTGCATTTCCATGACGGTATATTGAATAACGATTTTAAAACAAGCAATGATTTAGACTCATTCTGACCGAGTTATGAATAGATTCAAATTGAAAAGAAAAATGATTAGGCATCATTATGGCTTGCAGTATGTTTAATCACAAGAATAGCAATATAAAGCTGATTAAATAAATGCAAGCTTTTAAAGCATGTTCATAGAAGCTGACATGGAAAGCTAAATTGGCTTCACAAGGTAAACAAGCTCACTTCAGGACACGTTAACCTGGCTGTGGGCTACTCAATGCCTTCAGATCGCATTCACTCAATCTGCAGTTCTGTAATTCACATTAGCTGTGAGTAGTCACAATTGTGTAGGGAGCAATGGACCCTGTGTAGGGAGCAATGGACCCTGTGTAGGGAGCAATGGACCCTGTGTAGGGAGCAATGGACACTGTGTAGGGAGCAATGGACCCTGTGTAGGGAGCAATGGACCCTGTGTAGGGAGCAATGGACACTGTGTAGGGAGCAATGGACCCTGTGGGGAGCAATGGACACTGTGTAGGGAGAAATGGACACTGTGTAGGGAGCAATGGACACTGTGTAGGGAGCAATGGACCCTGTGTAGGGAGCAATGGACCCTGTGTAGGGAGCAATGGACACTGTGTAGGGAGAAATGGACACTGTGTAGGGAGCAATGGACCCTGTGTAGGGAGCAATGGACCCTGTGTAGGGAGCAATGGACACTGTGTAGGGAGAAATGGACACTGTGTAGGGAGCAATGGACACTGTGTAGGGAGCAATGGACCCTGTGTAGGGAGCAATGGACACTGTAGGGAGCAATGGACCCTGTGTAGGGAGCAATGGACCCTGTGTAGGGAGCAATGGACCCTGTGTAGGGAGCAATGGACCCTGTGTGGGAGCAATGGACCCTGTGTAGGGAGCAATGGACCCTGTGTAGGGAGCAATGGACACTGTGTAGGGAGCAATGGACCCTGTGTAGGGAGCAATGGACCCTGTGTAGGGAGCAATGGACCCTGTGTAGGGAGCAATGGACACTGTGTAGGGAGCAATGGACCCTGTGTAGGGAGCAATGGACCCTGTGTAGGGAGCAATGGACCGTGGATGGATACCGAAGTATCTGAAGAGTCTTTGTTTGGTGCCATGAGTCCGTTCACCTGCCCTTCTCAATTACAGAGAGGCAATAAAACACTAAACACTGTAACACACACTACAGACACCTGACTCTGAATAATGAGCGTCACACAAGTGGAGAATATGGAAACTCACTCTTCATATCGTTGGCTTTTAAGGTCTCGCTGACCTCCAGAGCGGCCATGCCCAGCAAAATGTCCGATTTAAGTTTCTGGTGACTCCAAACCTGGAAAATTAACCTGCTGAAAGGGGTGACGATCCTACAAGGAATATGACCAACAGAGCAGCATTGTTACTGCTACATGAAAATAAAACTATTAAAATTACAATTCTACATCATTAAAATGGAGCTGAAAAATATAGAAATATTGCCTTAAATTTAAGATGAAATGTTAGATTATTAAAGCTAAAATAAATATAAATTAAAACTAAAATAAATTAAAAACAATAAAAATTACTATTTTTTTTTTATAAAACAAATATTAATAAAAAATTACACATATTGCTTTAAGCTGAATATTAAAATTACTCTAACTAAATAAAAATTAAGTTTAAAATAAATATACAAAATAATATAAATGACAAAACACAAAATAAAATTATAAAAAATTATTAAAACTATAAAATTAAAAGTGAAAATATAAAAATAAAAGCTAATTCAAAATATTAATAAATACTATAAAGTATAAAAATAAAAGCTAAAAAATTATAACACTTTAATATTGTATTTATCAGAATTACAAAAATATTTTATCAGAATTACAAAAACATTTTTTTAAATAAAACAAATATTAATTACAAATTACACAGATTGCTTTAAGATGGATATTAAAATGACTAAAACTAAATAAAAATTAAGCTTAAAAGAAATATACAAATTAATATAAATGACAAAACACAAAATACAATTATTAAAACTATAAAATTAAAAGTGAAAATATAAAAATAAAATCTAATTCAAAATATTAATAAATACTATAAAAGTATACAAATAAAAGCAAAATAACACTTTAATATTGTATTTATCAGAATTACAAAAACATTTTTTTAAATAAATCAAATATTAATTAAAAATTACACAGATTGATTTAAGCTGAATATTAAAATTACTAAAACTAAACAAAAATTAAGCTTAAAATAAATATAAATGACAAAACACAAAATAAAATTATTAAAACTATAAAATTTAAAGTGAAAATATAAAAATAAAAGCTAATTCTAAATATTAATAAATACTATAAAGTATAAAAATAAAAGCTAAAAAATGATAACACTTTAATATTGTATTTATCAGAATTACAAATTCATTTTTTTAAATAAAACAAATATTAATTACAAATTACACCGATTGCTTTAAGGTGAATATTAAAATTACTAAAACTAAATAAAAATTAAGCTTAAAATAAATATACAAAATCATATAAATGACAAAACACAAAATAAAATTATTAAAACGTATTAAAACTAAAATTATAAAATGAAAAGCAAAAATATAAAAATAAAAGCTAATACAAAATATTAATAAATACTATAAAAGTATACAAATAAAATGTAATAAATGATAACACTTTAATATTGTATTTATCAGAATAGCATATTTGTTGAGTCTAGAGAGAATCTAAATATAACAGTTATTGATCTGGATGGGTTCTGTGACTCAGCAGTGATGTATCTGATTCTTACACAGTGAGAGACTGCTTCCATTTGGGACTGTGTGTGTTTGTGCATTTCTCCGTCTTCTTGGACTGGCCGTCCACACACACCTCAACATAAGGACTGGGTCCAAACCAATTCTTCTTATTGTCCCGAAGCTTAGCGGACAGAACTGACAAAAGATGACAAACATCATCACAGATCTATTAAAAGTATAACACACTGTTAGGGCTACATTACAATGAGCGCAAAGAAAAACAGTGTGTTGCAATAACATAAAATACAGATCACTTTATAACGCTCACCTGTTATTTGAAGTTGAGCCTTCATTGTGTGGCCTTCATTAAAAACACTTACTGTGGCTCAACTCTGAAATACACAAATAAATATATAGATCAATATTAATTCGGTTACGTTTCCTCATCACAAAATCTCATGAACTGAGATAGAAGTAAATAGTGGAAAAAGTCAACTCACTTCATCAACATTTGCCACCTATATTACTATAATGTGGAACAATTATGAGCGCAAAAGGATATGATGTCATGTTGACTAAGCCAACAAAACTAGAGATCGACCGATATATCGGTTTACCACACACACACACACACACACCTGGAGCAGTGGACACACACACACACACACACCTGGAGCAGTGGAGAGACACACACCTGGAGCAGTGGACACACACACACACACACACCTGGAGCAGTGGACACACACACACACCTGGAGCAGTGGACACACACACACACACACCTGGAGCAGTGGACACACACACACACACCTGGAGCAGTGGAGACACACACACACACACACACACACACACCTGGAGCAGTGGAGACACACACACACACACACACACACACACACACCTGGAGCAGTGGAGACACACACACACACACACACACCTGGAGCAGTGGACACACACACACACACACACACACACCTGGAGCAGTGGACACACACACACACACACTGGAGCAGTGGACACACACACACACACACCTGAGCAGTGGACACACACACACACACCTGGAGCAGTGGAGACACACACACACACACACACACACACCTGGAGCAGTGGAGACACACACACACACACACACACACACACACACACACACCTGGAGCAGTGGAGACACACACACACACACACACACACACACCTGGAGCAGTGGACACACACACACACACACACACACACACCTGAGCAGTGGAGACACACACACACACACACACACACACACCTGGAGCAGTGGAGACACACACACACACACACACACACACACCTAGCAGTGGAGACACACACACACACACACAGACACACACACACCTGGAGCAGTGGAGACACACACACACACACACACCTGGAGCAGTGGACACACACACACACACACACACACACACCTGGAGCAGTGGACACACACACACACACACACCTGGAGCAGTGGACACACACATTATAAACCTAAAACTGTAGTTTAAAATGAAGTTGATATGACGTCTGTCCTTTATTTTCTCCATTTGAATACATTAGACATTATTTTGCTTATTGTTAATATCAGTGTTGCTGATGATGCTTTTATAAATAAAATGTTTTTATTGTTGTAATTTGAAGATTACATTTTACATGAAAGAATGTTAATTTTCAACAGTTGTTTGTTGTTGTTATGACTGAAAGGAGGAAAACCAAAGCGAAGAATGGACTTACTTTACTTACTTTATAACAGTAAATACATATCGGTTCTCACAGTCTTACATGGATTTTACTGTCTGATCTGTCACCAAACGCACCGTATCGACACATCTGATCCCTGATCAGTGCTGTATGTCGTTCGGTGCTGGTGTGTGATGCATGTCCTCGTTCTGTCTGCGGTGACAGCTAATCTCACAACAGAAGTCTCCAGTAATCCTTGGCCGATTACAGATGATGTAATTCTCACTACAGGAATCAGTCTGTCCACCGAGAGAAGCGCTGATGAACAACACAGACGTTTACAACGAGCCCACTGACACTCTACTGATGAAGCACAGAACAAACTGAACCTCACATCAATTATGATGAGGACAAACTGTACATGTCATGAAATGCTAACTTCTAAATCATTTCACTTCAAGCAAGTCATCAGGAATCAAAAATAATACATGATTTGTACTTGCTCTAATAATACATATTTTCCACCATCACAAAAAAATAATCAAAATAATATACATTATTATATATATTTATTACTATAGTATTGTCTTATATATATATATATATATATATATATATATATATATAATATATGTTCAGATTTTGGCCTATTTTGTTTGCATAACATGTCTTCTTTCAGAATAGTAGAAAGAAAACATCCAAACTAGATATTTCAGTGCATCTGTAATTCCCAAAACATATCTGACACCAACCGTTAGTTTTATTCCTATCTGTAGTTTGACACGTTATTCAGACGGGTTTGTCATTCACCTGATTTACATACTTAGCTTTTTCCTAAAAACAAGGTAAAATGTGTTTTTATCGCTGATGGCAGTATTTATGAGTGATAAAAATCAATTAATGAGATATCTCAAAAATGAGCTTTCAGTTTTCATATTTTGTTTGGCGCAGCTTCTCTACTAAATGACCATCAAGCCCCAATGGTAATGTTTCAATCACTATTGAGTGTTTGTAATAACTTCTGACTGCCCTCCAATGTGGATTTTGGTCAAATGATGAGGCAGAAATATGTTGTTAGTACATTCTAGAATAACTTTATGAGGAAGATACGGGTACAACTTCTGTGTGGCGTGAAGAAACAGTAATGTAACTAGCAGTGTAACTAATTACTGTTGCCAAAAAGTAATAAGTAAAGTAACAGTATTACTTTTGAAAGGAGTAACTGGTAATGAGTAATATATTATATTCTTTGAGTAACTCGGTTATGATACAGTAACAGTACAGAAGTGGCGTCGCGTCGCGTTTCTGACTGACGGTGTCGCAGCTACAGAAGTCAGCAGGACGTTAATTACTCAGTTAAATACATATATGTCTTGGAAATTAATACTGATAGGTTACAATCGTTTCAAACTATAATTTACGTACATTCATTAACGAGCTGTCAAAACATCACCCGCCACATAACAGTCAGTCACCGGTCATAACACGTTATCAAAACACGACTGTTTTTCTTCCATGTTGTCCTCTATACGCGTGTGTCACTTATATCTTACCGTCCCGTGATCGTGCCAAATGTTTCTAGATCTCGGTTTTAACGGGATCCGAGGTCAACTTCCCGTCGTTTGAATAAACTTTGCTCCATCTCAACCGGGAGACCGAAGCTCCGCCACCAGCACGGGCGCCATGTCAGAGTGACGTCACTGCGCGACCCCGTCACGTGACGCGACGCGCGGCCATTCGGATACTGTAGGTCGGAAGTGAGCACCCCTATGCCCTACTCCCTTCGAAGGGCTCTTGAAGTGAGTTCTTTGAAGGGTGTAGACCGGGCATTACTGTCTTGTATAAGCGTTTGGATCTCCCTTGGTGAAGGGAATGACTGACCAATGATACCTTGACAACACTGCGCGTGCGTGCAGCATTCAGCGCTTCATCAGTTGTTACAAATAAATATTTATTCGTATTATTAGTTTATTCAAATATTGTCTAATTGTGTCATATTTACCATTATACTTTTTCAAACTAAACTTGCTTCCGTCTTAAATCATATTTCAATCTCTGATGAAAAATACTGTGCATTACATTAAAATAAATACAAATCAGCCTATTTGTAATACTTACGATTGTGTGTGAACACCAACATCGCTTTAAAATGCATCGCAAGATTATTTAATCAAATATGCGCTAATTTGCATACATTTCTAGTACAAAAATCTAAACACTGGATGATGTCAGTTTCAAAAATATGTATTGTATTTGAAATCTATTGGCACAGATATATAAAGTGCTATAAAAGAAACACGTAACAGTGTTTTTTTAAATGTTTTCTTTCCACTAGTCTGAAAAAACACTTTATGACAAACCAAAAGCCCCAAATCTCAAACTTGTCAGGTGCAGTGTCTCTCCTCAAGAGCTGTTCTTCCACGAGGTGGCGCTGTTTGTCAGGGCAGGTTTGGTATCTTTATCATGGTAAGGGTGGCACAGTGATGGTATTTCCTCATAATACCACGAGTAACGTTACTTTGAAATGTAAGCCAGTACTATAATACAAAAACATGGTGTATTTGTTATTACTACGGTACCTTAGGGGTTTTGCATATACCAGTGAGTTCCATGTTATTTGCCACATTTTCTGAAAAACACTGGTATACAAAGCAAATACACTGAATATGTGTTAAACGAGGTTCTCAATAAATTGTGGCCCTTAGATGACCTGTGGACATTTAAAGTACTGTTTCATTATAACTCATTTTTATTTAATGTTTAATATTTTATGTTTATTTATGTATTTATTGTCATATCATTTAATAAATTGCAGTAAATAACATAAATGGGTTTGTCCTAGCAAAAGCGAGTCAAGGGAGTGATGTCCATTGAGCTACTTCTGGACCAATCAGCATCCGAGGAGGTGGAGAAACAGAGCGAGAACTTCCTCGGTGGCTCTTGGAAGTCTGAATCATTTCAGCGAATCGGTTCGCTCGGAGATTCATTTCAGCGAATCGGTTCTTTTGGAGATTCATTTCAGTGAAGCGTTGCAATAAAAAAAGCTGCATCGATTCGTTTTGTCCACTAGACAAAATTATTACCATAAGGCAAAATTAACAGATATCTGAAATACGTTTAAATATGAAAATAAATAAATGCTATATATTGTAAATAGCTAAGACAGTATCTAATTTAATATGTGCTGCTATTCCAGAACAGAAATCGCAATTTTTTTATTAAGCCCGGTTAAAAATTAAAGTTATTTACAGAGGAGGTTTCGGATATGTCTTTTTATAACTACATAAATATTGTCAACAGAAAGAAAAGAAAAGAAAAGAACGGTTTCACGCCAGTGATTCACAAGCGCTTTTCGAATCGGTTTGTCCGAATCATTCAAAAGAACCGGTTCAGTCGAAAGAACGATTCTTTGGCGTTCACTAGTGTTCCTCAGCATCAGCAGCATTCGTCCAGAACACTACAGCGCGCGCCGTGACTGCTGTTCCGATCTCATTAACTCCGAGATCTGCTTATATAGCGGTGTCTGAAAGTCAATATTCTTCTTCCTAAATTCTTAAACAGCTCGTTAAAGATGTTGGCGTGCACCGAAATGATCACGATGTGTCTCCAGTCGGCGAAGCGCGAGCATCTCCGCTCCAAACAGCAGCAGCAGCAGCAGCAGATGCAGGATGCGGTTCACGGACTGTCCATCTTTCACGATGTAAGTAGCCAAGCGTTCGTTCGGTCAATCAACCACTGTTAGGTGACCATGCGAACATTAACCTTGAACCCAAGAACACAAGTCATTGTGACACTTCTATTAATGTAGGACAGAGAGAGAGAGGGTGGTTATGCACATATGGAAATATAATCTTAAAATAGGTTATGCTATAAAGCACTGATTGTTATAGGCACAGTTTGGGCAATAAATAATGCATTAAGTTTATGTGATTATTATGAAGCACGAGAAGTGCAAAAATCCGCAAAATCCAAATGCATTCATGTCTTATTTTTAGTCTTGCATTGCAACATCAGATAGCCTATATATTAGCTATACAGTATATAGATCATTTACATATTTAAATATAGACCTAATGCATATGTAATGTGTAGGCTTCAATATGCATATGAACATAAATTGTCATCTCTTTTTATAGTGAGAATGCCTTTCTTTGTCACTCTGGCAGATTGTCAATCATGCTTAATGATTTTGATGCTTTTATGCATTCATGTTGTACAATTAAAAAATTGCAGCAGCCACTGACGAAGCTTATTAACTGACTGTCACGGTTTCCTTCTTTTCTACAATGCAATATATTCTCAGAAAATGTATAGATTTTTTTTGTATGTGTTTGCTTGTTTTTTTGTGTGTGGTTAGCATGTCCAATCATTATCATATAGAGCTTTTAGAAGTCAAATTATATATACAAATCAAGTGCATTGATACTTATATGATCTTCCTGTATTTAATCTTTCTTACATGTTTATTGCATGTGTTTAATGTAAAATCATAGTACAAGCAGTACCTGCTTCAGCACCTTGACGGCTGTGTGCAGTCGTGTTGGTGACAGATAAAAATGTGCAGATGTTCTCTCAGCAGGGTTAAGTAAGCTGTCATAGAGGGGGTCTGACAACAGAGAGGATGTGTGTGTGTGTGTGTGTGTGTGTGTGCGTGCGTGCGTGCGTGCGTGCGTGTGTGTGTGTGTGTGTGTGCGCGCGCGTGTGTGTGTGCGTGTGTGTGGTTCAGGTATACCCTACGTTATGGGGACAAAATGTCCCCACAACGATGGCAATATCCAAAATCCTTGTCCGTGTGGGGACATTTTTTGGTCCCCATGAGGAAACCCAGCTAATAAATCAGACTAAGTGATGTTTTTTGAAAATGTAAAATTGCAGAATGTCTCCTGTGATGGTTAGGTTTAGGGATAGGGGCAGTGTAAGGATAGAATATACAGTTTGTACAGTATAAAACCATTACGTCTATGGAAAGTCCCCATAAAACATGGAAACCCAACATGTGTGTGTGTGTGTGTGTGTGTGTGTGTGTGTGTGTGTCCGCGTGCGTGTTTGTGTGTGTCCGCGTGCGTGTTTGTGTGTGTGCGTGTGTGTGTGCGCGGCGTGTGTGTGCGGGTGTGTATGTGCGTGCGTGCGTGTTTATGTGCGTGCTTGTCCTTAAAGTCAACCTGAAATCAAAATTGACCTTATTTAGCACATGTTCCTGCTCCTGGTCTTATGTTGCATGATTCATTAGTGCGATCTTTAATTAAAAAGCAATAACTTGCTCTGTCTCTGCGTCTCCTTATTTGACTGCAGCCATTTGGTTAATGTTAAAAAGTAGCCAAATACTCTTTAAGTCATTGTTGTTGTACATGCTTTCTAAAATCTTAACTGAAATAATAATATCAAATAATGATTGATTTGGAAAAGACGCAGCACCACGAGGATAAGTGGAGAAACTCTGGAGAGTGAAATTGATCTTCCATTGCAATTCATTCACAGATCTGGCATTGTGATATGAAACGCTTGCTTTTCATGATCTAATCAATTCCAGATGGATAAAATCAAGTATTCTTGAATATCCTCATATCCTCCTTTCACACCGCATTATGGGTTGCTGGGATTTTATGTGAACAGTTCACGCAGCTCCAGCTTTTGTCGTCTGTAAATTAAGAGCTCGACTTGTGCATTTGGGAGATAGAAAAGTCAAAGCATTGTGTGTGTATCTTAACCTCATCCTTTAGCGTGCACTCAGGGAAGAAAAGTTACATGTCTTTAATCATCACGGCAAACACAGAAACGTTTTCTGACAGTTCTGATGTGCATCATGATGAATGTTGCTGTGCTGCTGGGATGAATTCAATCTGTTCAAGCGCAGGCTGATCTCAGCGTGTGATTCTGTCATATATGCTCAGAGTTTCATTAAAGATACCATTGCTAATGTTGTTGTCTTTAGCCTTGCATTTCAGATCATGTTGAAGCATCTTATTTAGGAATTTGTCTTCAGGATGTAGAATTATGCATGAAATTAAATATTGCAGGAAGTACTGCTGAGCTTTCTCATAACATCACCAAACCAGAGTTTTGCATTATGAAGAGGTTATTGTTTGAGCAAAACTCACAGCCGGATTCTAGAGTTTTAATGTGTTGCTAGGATGTTCTAGGTGGTTGCTAGGGCGCTGCATACAGTCTGGTGTGAAATAGCAGCATGTATATGGAAATATAATGTATGACATTGCCCAGCAGCAAGAGTGATATTGCCATATATGTTATTTATTAGGCTTTATATAATTTTCACATATGTAGGTTGATATCTGGGTAGATGTTTATAACATATATTTATAAACTTCCCATGGTAAAATGTGTAAATGTACATTTGTTAATATTAATGTTTTTTGATATGGTTATATATATATGTCAACACTATATATATGCAACTATTAAAATGCAAAACATAATATATTTTAGTATTTTTTTAGGTACATGCGTATCTTTTATATTATATAATATGAACATGTACGGACAGGTTTTAGGATGGATATACATGACATATATGTCCAAAAATATATTACACATACATAAACATATGTATTTGTATGGGCTAGACTTGTTAATATTTTAAATTGCACCAATTCATAATAGGTTTCCTATATTTTTACTTCATATATGACAATATATTTAATATATGTATGTATATCAGATATTATTAGCAGCAAAATATTTCCCTAGAGATAAATGACCCATATTGAAAGAAATGACCTGCTAATTAAAATATTAAATTACATTAAACGTTGCTTTTGTCAATAAAATATCCCATGTGTCTCAAGTGCTAAAATATCTCTTCTCGCAACACGCGGACCGAGGCTGTGTTTATGGGAGGTATTTATTCCCTCCCCGAGGTGATAATTGCTAATCATCTTTCCCTGGTCTGTATTCGTGAAATCTCTAAAGCCGACTGACATGAGAAGAGCGAACAGCTACTTATAATTCCCTCGGCCGCGTTTGAAGCTCTTGTGCGCTGGTACTGAACCGTGGGCTCTGACGGAGAGAGATTTGGATTAACTAAGATGCTGTCAGGTCTATTTATAACCCGTGACTCAACTGATATTGTGCTTTGTGAATCTGTTGTTCTCTTTCTAGTGAACGGAGTCAGTAGGACCCGTGTCTCCCCACCGGCTCAACACCTGCCAGAGAGCCACTGGAAACGATCTCTCGGCATGAAGCTCACGTGGCCTTTAAAGGACATTGTTAATGATGCATTATCCTATGTATCTTTTGGCAATGCTCTATTGCACTTCTGCCTTTAACAAACCTTATTATGTCATATGAAGCTGAAGAATCAACACACATGCGACCTGCTCTTCATAAGCGAAGTGTATTTCACCTTTTAATCTCCATCCCGGTGTTGTTTTGCTTGGATTGATCTGCTGTAAAGGGATTAGTCAGCGCTGGTTTATTGTGTGTGGCTCTCAGCCAAATGCACACAGTGTGTCAATACAACTATTGGTTTTAGTTAATACTATTTGTCTGAATGATGTTTTAATTCTGCAAGCTGCGTTTTAAAGTTGTTTGTATTATATTAGGCTTGTGAAACTGCACTTTTTATGTAAACGTTAAGGAATAGTTCATCCAGAATATTTGGTCTCTCCAATGCCATTTTTAAAGGAATCGGTACTCACCAAAATATTACAGTTTGCTGAAAATGTACTCTCAGGCCATCCAATTTAGCATTGCATCTGTTCCTCAGCAATGGATCCTCTGCAGTGAATGGGTGCCGTCAGAATGAGAGTCCAAACAGCTGATAAAAACATCACAATAATCTGAATAAACAGCTAATTGTGACCAATTTAAGAGCAAAAAAAACACAAATTGTCTCTGTACATGAACTTGAATGAGATTTCAGAGCTTCAGCAGAGGGAAAGGTTGTCATAACAGCATGAGGATGAATAAATAATCACAGAATTTTAATTTTTGCATGATGAAATGTTCCTTTAAATCAAATCTCAAAGATCAAAGATTCATCCATTAGCACAGAAACCGCTTTTATAAATGTTATTATGTTGTCCGTATTGAGGCCTAGACAGAAATGAACAGAGTAGTTATTCTGAAAGTGACACACTACTTCAGTTCTCCTTTGATTTGCTTGTTTTTGCTTCACTTGCAGCTGTGTTTGATAAGATATAATAACCACCTGACAGTGTATGTAGATCCCAGAGGAGAAATTCAGCTCTCAGAAGCGGCGATTACAAAGAGCAGAGCTTCACAAAAGAAGTAAACAGCATAGAAGTGACTTAAAAGCTAAAAACCTGCTAATGAGAAAGAAAAAGATAAATGAGGAATATTAGTAGAACTTGGGCTTATGAAAAAAATCACATAACAGATAAAATACATTGCAATATTTTGTAATATAACGGGTGAAAAAGTGTATCAAACACAGCTGAACGTGAGTTTTCTGACCCAGAACTTATATTTACATTAGAAATATATTAGACCCTTGTACACAGCCTCGTATGTTCACTATCCCAGAATAAGCAGAGACCTGCAGGTAATGTGCTGTAATCGAAGACTGAGGCTTGTAAATAGACACTAGAACAAACCCTTGTGGCCATCGACTTGCACTGACAGCACATCAAAAGTGAAGGCCAGATGATGGTAAAAGTACTTGAGGAGTCAAAACAACAACTCTTAACCCGTCCAGGTGTGAAAGAGCCATGTTTAGCCACTAGATGATTGCACTGTCAACACCTACACAATCCTCACAGGCAAACTGTCCAGAAGCGTTCTCACCCTGAGTCTCAATGAGTCTGAGGAACCGGTGGAAGAAGCAGGAGTGGTAAACAGAAAATACTCACGAGACTTTGAGGGCTAACGGTATTAGTTGCCCTTGAGGACACAGCAGGCTTTTTCTCTGTTATGATGATTCTGAGTGTGTGTGTACCAGAAGAAGTTATGGTTTTCATGATCATTTTCATATAAAGCTTTTGCTCAAATGCTTGAAATTAGTTTTTAGGCAAACATGAATTGTGCCTACATATGCATTCTTTAATTAAACTAAACTACCTTTCGAAAAGGTTTTAAGAGAAAAAGAAATTAATCAGCAAGGATGCATTAAATTGCTCAAAAGTGACAGTAAAGACATTTATAATGTTACAAAATATTTGTATTTCAAATAAATGCTGTTCTTTTGAACTTTTTGTTCATCTGTGACTCCTTAAAAAAACAATTCATCACAGTTTCCACAAAAATATTGTGCAGCACAACTGTTTTCAACATTGATAATAATCAGAAATGTTTCTTGAGCAGCATATTATTATGATTTCTGAAGATCATGTGACACTGAAGACTGGAGTAATGATGCTGAAAATACACCTTTGATCACAGAAATAAATTACTTTTAACTAGTGGTGGGCCGTTATCGGCGTTAACGTGCTGCGTTAACGCGAGACTCTTATCGGCGATAAAAAAATATCGCCGCTAATCTATTCTCAAAGTTGGGTTGGGAGTTGGGTCTATACCACGCAAGCTATGATGACTTTCACCCTGATATTTTAGCGGATGTATACCTGGCCATTGCACTGTAGGGGCGAGAACGAGTCTTCGAACTAGAGGCTCGCAGTCCGTGATGGACAGATTGTTAACGGCTGGTCTATGTGGTAATACAATCGGGCAGGACATCCAAACACTCACCTATCATTCATCAACCTCAAATATGGCTTTTCATCTGAAAGATGTATGTAGTAGCAACTTTACATGGCGCTCAATATGATGTTAACCTAGAGAAATGTGCGCTATTGAAGTGTTTTGTGTGGAAGCTGCTTGCTGCAGGACAGCTCCTGCCTCACTTGCTCACAATCTCCGTCATTTTTGGTCATACAGATAAAAGTAGCCTAATACATCTTTCGAATCTGTAAAGACTCATATTTTGTGTGCACTCAGAATAACAACAACGTTGCGCTTTTAAGCAAACAGGATGCTTTAGGTCTCATGTGAACTTGAGCGAGAAACTTCAAACTCCGTCTTTGAGAAATATATCTATAGAGAGTGAAATGTCTCAATAGAAGACGTGTGTGTTAGCATGGATGATTTACATGAAATTTAATCTGTGCAACACTGTGCATAATAAGATGGCTCAGTTCAATATAATAACAAAAACGACATTTTGGGCTTACTTACTTAGTCATTATTTGGGTAACGTTAGCACACATATTCTGAATGCCTTGCAGAATTCAAATGAGCTATTTTAATCTAGATTAATTCCAAAATTAATCTAGATTAATCTAGATTAAAAAAATTAATCTATGCCCACCTCTACTTTTAACATATATTCACAAAAAAACAGTTCATATAAATTGTAATAATACTTAACATTAGTGCTGTTTTTACTAAGGCTTCTTTAAAAGCATTCAAAACCCCAAACTTTTGAACAATATTGTACATTTTTCTGAATTAATTGGAGCAGATAGTGAAGTAAAAGCATCATGAAGTCAGCACTATGCATTTTCCTTCAATATATAGTTAAAAAGCATCCCAGCACGCAGCTCAGCTTTCTCCCAGTGAAGGAATGGTTATAGTAATTGCACATTTGCCTCAGTAAGTAGTGTGTGGTTTGTGCATGTGGATGGATTTCGAGAGCATGGGTTGTTTGTTTCTGTGGCTAACAGGCTTCATAAATGCATAATGTCTCGTTCCATCAGTGCTGAAGAGAAAACACAGTAAAGCACTAAAGGGGCAGTTCATTAAAGACATTCAGGTTATATTCAGTATTGATCGGCACTGAGCTTTCCATCAGTCCTCTACGCTTCTGCATGCTGCTCACGTTCATAAACTGACCATTGACTGTTTTTTTCATCTCTATCTCTTCACAGATTTTCCGCCGAGCTGACAAAAACGGTGAGTGTGACCTTTTGCTGTGTCATATTTAAAGTGTCTCTTCTTACATTTGCACAGTGGTACGATTGCAAGTCTTGTTTCAAATTCAAATCAATGAAACGGAAAGCATTTTCTAGCTTTCTGCTTAGTCACTGTAAATAAGGCGTTTGCATAGTTATTTTGACAACAATATCCTAATGCATTGGTTGAAAATCTCTCTGGGTGTGCATACAATTTGAATAAATTAGTTCAACATTGTCTCAGATGTTTCTCCTAAAAAGGAGACATGGCACAATTGAGCCAAAAAAATTAATGCAAATAGCATCAGATCATTTAAACATGGAAGATTGTGATGAGATATGTTTGAGTTCATATGTGACCCTGGAGCACAAAAATACATTGTATGGGTCAAAATTATCGATTTATCTTTTATGCCAAAAATTATTAGGATATGAAGTAAAGATCATGTTCCATGAAGTTATTTAGTAAATTCCCTACCATAAATATATCAAAACTAATTTTCTGATTAGTAATATGCATTGCTAAAAACTTCATTTGGACAGTATATCAGAAGTTTGACTTTAAAACCATGCAAATAATAAATGTTTATGATGTCAAACAAACTGCAATGTCATGTGTGCATGACTGCGATAGACATAATAATGATCAAAACCAAACAGATATTTTGTTTTGGTGGTGTATCCAAGGCATGAGCTGTAAAGGCTCCACCCTCGTCTGGAAAGGGGGCGTGGCACAGCAGCTAATTTGCATTTAAAGAGACATGCACAAAAACTGCATGTTTTCGCTTCTGTTAAAAAAATGTCAGTATGGTATGATAAATTATCCGTGGAGTATTTTGAGCTGAAACTTCACAGACACATTCTGGGGACACCTGAGACTTATATTACTGTGTTCCTATGGCTCAGTGGTTAGAGCATTGTGTTAGCAGCAAGGTAGGTTGTGGGTTTGATTCCCACAACCTACCTTTGGGTAGTTTTAAAGGGGTAGTTTACCCAAAAATGAACATACTCACCCTCATGTCACTCCAAACCTGTGTGGCTTCTTACTTACGTTAGTTACTTCAAAATATCTTCTTTTATCTTCAACATAATAAACAAAACTTATACAGGTTTGAAATGACATGAGGGTGAATAAATAATGAAAAAAAATCACTTATTGGGAACTCTTGCTGTTGCTAGTGGAACACAAACAGATCTTCTTCAGACGTTTGATAGCTTCTCAGACTTGAGCACAGTTTGAGACACTGTTGAGATCTTTATTTGCCTCTCAGTTAATATCATTGCTGTCTAAAATACAATTGCGATGTTAATCAGTAGGGGTGTCAATCGGATGGTTTGTCACGATTCGATTCGATATCAATTCTCATACCCAGCGATACGATATTTGCCGATTCCTCAAAAATTGTTACGATACGATACGATTCGATACAGGAGTATATCGATCGATATTATGATATTATATACCTATTTTAAACAACCATCTACATTTTTATTAACTCACAAATGCAACCAAAATATATAACATGAACATAAATCTAGAAATGCTGCTATGTGCTCAGTGCTAAACATCTTTCCTACAGATAACCAAATTACAAGCAATCGCAGAAAATAAATACAATAGAAGAAAGACACAAGTTCAGTAAACAGTGCTTTTCAGCTCAGTCTAAAATACATTTTCGGGGACGCTACAGAAACGTAATAATCAAATGTAAAATAACTGCATAGTCTTCGCTGTATAAATTAAATAGCCTGTAAATGAATAGTTTGTGATGTTACAAAGGTAATTTAGTCAGGAGCAGTGAGCACTTGTGTTTTTCTGTGACAGCATTATATTTATTATTAGTTTTCTTTCACTTTAAGAATGAAATCACAGATTTAATATACTGATACACATGCCTTTTTTCTCCACTGTTTACATTAAGACATGCTTTTCTTAACCTACTGTTTACAAGGATATTAGCCAAAACATGCATTTTGATGTAGTTTTATCTGTATTTATTCATCCATGCACACAAAAGCGGAGGAGAGCTCAGTATTCGCGCGTAGTTGACGCGGCTGTCTGTGTGTGTGCGCTTTAGATGTGTGTGTGCGTGCACTTCAGATGTGTGTGTGTGTGCGTGCGCTTCAGATGTGTGTGTGTGTGTGTGCACGCTTCAGATGTGTCTGTGTGTGTGTGCGTGCGCTTTAGATGTGTGTGTGTGTGCGCGCGTTTCAGATGTGTGTGTGTGTGCGCGCTTCAGATGTGTGTGTGTGTGTGCACTTCAGATGTGTGTGTGTGTGCATGCGCCCAGATGTGTGTGTGTGTGTGCACGCCAGATGTGTCTGTGTGTGTGCGTGCGCTTTAGATGTGTGTGTGTGCGCTTCAGATGTGTGTGTGTGTGCGCGCTTCAGATGTGTGTGTGTGTGTGTGTGCGCGCTTCAGATGTGTGTGCGTGCGCTTCCGATGTGTGTGCGTGCGCGCGCGCTTCAGTCCGCAGACAACTTCTCACACAGCGCGACTGTTACTCCAACAATCCCGAGCGTCTTATATGTTCGCCTTGTGCCTTCGGGCAGTCCTTATATCGAGTCCTGACACGTGAGATTGAACACGACGCGTGGCATCAATGTATCGTATCGTCATACATTGTATCGATATATCGATCCATATCGATGAATTGTTACACCCCTAATAATCAGGTCATCTTTCTTTCCTGTGGGTGCTGAAGAGAATTAGCTTTGTAATTTCTGCGAATGCTAATACAGGCGGTTGCAAAAACGTTTCATTTTTATTCAGAATGCATAATGTCTGTTTGATGAGTTTGAAGCCCGAGAGTAATCGGAGTCCCTCAGGCACGTGTGCGGGTGTCCCGTTGCTTAATCTGAGCCCGAGCCAATGGCCACGAATGTCACGAAACGCCTGTTTATTCTTCAAAGGTCTGCGATGCACGAGGAGGCAGCGAGGGCGAAATGAACAGAACGACGCGCTGTCCAAACGAATCAGAACTGAGTGGGAGTCACAGTCCTTTCAGAGGTCATTACCATTGTTCCAGAACGCCAATTACCTTCTTATCACTTCAATCATGCTCTCATCGTGGCCAAGGACGGAGAGAAACCGAAAGAGAAGTGGAGTGGGAGAGACAGAAACAGCCTGTGTTTGTGATGTGGAAAAGGCATCGTTTGTGGGCTTTGCTAAGGCTGCATCAATATTGCTGCTGCTCAGATTGAGTTAGTGTTAGTGATTTGAACATACCTCTAACATTAATGTTATCATTGCCATTCACTTGTACAAAATGTGCAAAGGAGGTGGAAAAATCCCACGGATGTACGCTGAAACTAGAATATCAGAGAGATGAGAATGGACCACATAGCAACCAATTAGAACACCTTAGCGACCACTTAGTACAGCATAGCAACTACCTAGAACATCATTGGAACCACCTATGACACTAAAGCAACCACCCACAACACCATAGAAACCACCTAGGGCATCCTAGCAATACCCTAGAAACCACCTATGACATCCTAGCAACACCCTAGAAACCACCTATGACATCCTAGCAACCACCTTCAACACCCTAGAAACCATCTATGACATCCTAGCAACACCCTAGAAACCACCTATGACATCCTAGCAACCACCTTCAACACCCTAGAAACCACCAAAATCATCCTAGCAACACCCCAGAAACCACATATGATACCCTAGCAACCATTTATGACACCATAGCAACCACCTACTACACCCTAGAAACCACCTATGACATCAATCATCTAGGACACCATAGCAACCACCCACAGTACCCTAGAAACCTCCAAGGACACCATAGCAACTGCTCACGACACCCTAGCAACCATCTACACATCCTAACAACAATCTGAATATTTCCAGAGTCGAGTTTCGTTCGATCAGCCAATGACGAATCAGAACGCGTCGATGCAGTGAGCTGCTGGTCAAACTAGAGCACGGTTGCTAAGTAGAGCGATGAGTTCGACGAATGAGGAGTTTGGCTGCTTTTCTCCTCTTGAGAATAAACTGAGCTTTTAGTTGAGCTTCAGCTCTGCTGTGAGGATTTCCAGCTCAGCGACTTGAAGGGGAATTATTTAAAGATTAGAAGCGGAGTTAAAACCAGTCCTGCTCACACTAACCTAGTTAATAAAGTCCTGCTCACACTAACCTAGTTAATAAAGTCCTGCTCACACTAACCTAGTTAATAAAGTCCTGCTCACACTAACCTAGTTAATAAAGTCCTGCTCACACTAACCTAGTTAATAAAGTCCTGCTCACACTAACCTAGTTAATAAAGTCCTGCTCACACTAACCTAGTTAATAAAGTCCTGCTCACACTAACCTAGTTAATAAAGTCCTGCTCACACTAACCTAGTTAATAAAGTCCTGCTCACACTAACCTAGTTAATAAAGGGTTAAACTCTATTTAGTTTCTAAATAGAAATTTATATTTATATTTAGCTGTAATTTATTTTAATTTCAGTTTTAATTTTAATAATTTCAGTATTTCAATGTAAACTTATTTTATTTCAGGCAGTTGCCAAGGCTCCATTTCTAAGATGTTTATTTTATTTTATTTTGTTTTGTTTTATTTTATTTTCTTGTAAGTTTTTTTGAATATATGCTGTTATAGGGATGAATATAGGCATGTTAAGGGTTACTTGGGTTATTTAAAATTTAAAGCATCCATATTTAGACCATTGCTTGTTGATTTCAATGGTTAGTTAACTGTTATGTGTAATTATATGTACATTCAAATAGTTTCTGGTGTTTTTAGAGTCACTATAAGCCAGTTATTGGTAGTTTAACTTCATGAGTTAACATTAATTTACAGCCCAAAAACTGCTCAACCGATGGTGTGAGTTTAGGGCGGAGCTATTTGTTTGACTGACCAATAGGAGACAGGGAGGAGGGTCGAAGGGGCGAAGCTGTTTATGAAGCCTGATTTAAAACATACATTATTTTGCAGTTTGGTTTGCTCAAGATTTACATTTACACGCTGCAGCTTTTAGTGCTTTAATATTCTGGCTGTGGTTTGAGCTCCTAATAACTGTGTCACCCCACAGTCCATGTTACGCAACAGAAGCGTATTGCCTGAAAGAAGGTCAGTTTCAGCATCTGCTGGAGCCCATCACTGCCGGCCAATCGAGTGACAAACGGCACGTCAAGCGTGTCTGACGGTCCCTATGGCAGGGCCCGAAATACTGGAGCTGTCAGCACAGACACACATAGAAGGAATGAGAACGTAACGAAAAAGGCCTAAGAGAGACTAAACAGGCTGTGACTGTCTCTTCACTTACAGCCACCGCAGTTCCCTTCTGCTCTTCGGCTTCGTCCTTCCCCAAATCAGTGTTCTAGCTTTCTGTCTGTGTATTCATCATTCCTCATCCTCTTCCTCCCTCTCTCAGCGCTCAGACAGACAGATTGGGTCGTGCTTCTGAGTGTTTGTCGGCTCGCGTTGCATCTGTTGACTCAATCTGCCGGCGCTGCTGGTGGAGTTAGCGGTGGAGCAAACCTCTCAGGACTGGAGAGGAAAGATGAGTGTGTTCATGAGTGTTTCAGCCGAGGCTGAAAATTAGGGGTGTGTATAACTGACAAAAAAATCATATTTGAGTTTAGTTTTTTTTATAATGATAATTAAACAATATTTTGCTGAGTGTGTTTTTGTGCTGATTTAGGCCTGGCATTTATAACTAAATATGGCACAAAAATAGCCAGTAGGTGGAGGCAATTATCTTGATTTGTTCTGAAGATGAACGGAGGTCTTGCGGGTTTGGGATGACATGAGGGTGAGCAATTAATGATTTTTGGGTGAACTAACCCTTTAATGGGGGATGCGTTGAATCATTCATTCAAGCGATTAATTAAAAATGACTGATTCATTTAGAAACGAAGTAAGTGACTGTTATTATGAATGGATCATTGAATCACTGACTCACTTGATTCATTCAAAATGACTGATTCATTTAGCAATGATGCTTGTGACTGTCTTTATGAAATTAACCGTACAGCTGATTCAATTTAGAAACGAAGTAAGTGACTGTTATTATGAATGGATCATTGAATCACTGCCGAAGTGATTCTGAATATTTATTCAGAAACGAAACACCACGGTTTTTCTTGGAGACTCACACATGTTCTGATCCGGCTTTGTTTCAAAGTATTTTCGTTTGTGAAACAGAAAAAACAAGGACAATATTGTGTCTAAAATATTAATTTCCTGTCTGTTGAACTGTTGTATAAAATGAAAATCACATTTGTGATTGTGCACACATGCTGAAATTCAGGAAAGCAGCATTATTTTTTGTGTGATTATTACTTAACTATATCATATCTTATCAATATAAATACAAAACTCCACACAGGGATACGTTTTGCTTTCATAAATTGAATTGTAAAGGCATTTGAACTATATTCTGGCTTCATTATGCAGGCAATGCTTTTGGACTCTTAATATATATATATTTTTTTTTTTCAAAATGAGTGACATATTTGTTAATATTAGTTCATACATTGTTAAATGAACAATTATGATATAATCAAAAGTGGTAAATATAACTTATCTAGATGTCAGGAAAGAAGAGAAATGAAATGATTATATCAAAAATAAGTGTATAATTATTAATTAAATAATACAAAATAATTGAATAATTGTGGTGTTTTAGGTCAAGCATCATGACTGATGAGACTGGTGAGCAACCATCCAGAAAACCCTAGCAATTCCTTACATATTGACTAATATTAGTTTTTATTTTATGTTTTATTATCAATTATTTTTCAAGGTACTCTCTTCTCTTAGCATGAGTTGAATTATCTGTAAAAATGGCCTTTTTCAGATCTGTTCAGAGTAGTAAAGTTTATCTGACAGCCATACTGAGATGAAAAATGACATGTAAAAAACTGTTATTCTCCAGCGAGAGCCGCCGAATGAGAAGGAGCTTAAAGAACAGACGACGTGAGGTTTTGTGCTGAAATAAAGCATCACCTTGGCAGCTCACACAAAAGCCAGGAACTGTCCTGTGACATCCAAATCTAACTTTCTCTCGCATTTCATATGAAAGAATTTCCTTTGAACCAAGTCTTGAAAAAAAGCCGTTTCTGTGTACAAAGATAGTGGTTCTTTTCAAATGTGCTTTTAACTATTGAAATTCAGTCTTTTTTGCCTCGTATGGAAATAAAACTACTTTAGGCATAAAATATTCATTTGCAATATCATCACTGGTTGTTGTTTGCTGTGTCTCGTTACTGTAGAATAATTGTGTAATACGTGAATAATTATGCATCCAAACTGCTCATAAGCTATAGAAATTTCATCATCTTGGACTATGTTTAAACATACAATTTAATGCATGCATAACACATGCATTTATCTTTAAGTCTGACCACCTGCTGCATATTTATTTGAAGACGCTCTTGATGATTTACTGACGCTTTCAGCTCGTGTTCATGCAGAGATGAAGAATGAATTATAATTTTCTGTCAGACCTTCAATGCACAGAATGAATTTCTCAGAAAGTCTCCTTCACACTGACATTCAGCCGTTTCTCCCATTGTGACAGCTGTGAGATGTAATATATGTTTTAGCCTCAAAGAAACTCTTGGCAATTATTTTGGATCCGTACGGCGAGGGACAGCCGTAGGCAAGAGAAAAGAGTGGTTTGTCTGCTATTGACCCGCAGGGCAGGTTCTGGACGGACTGCTGGGTCGGTCCACGGGGAACACCTGGTGACTTGACAGAATCGTTTGTGGAGGTTTTTACTCTGTTTAAGGTATATTCAGCTCCAGGCCATTAGGAGAACAAATTTACCAGTGTGAAAAATATTCAACTCTGGTGCAGGACTGAAATACCTGGTAATTTTGTCGCACCATGAAATGAAAACTACACTGTAAGTTAAAGCAATAAGCCAAGAGATCATTCAGTGGTGGTTTTGAGGTTTGCAGATGCGTAGCATCTTTGTGTGTTATTGTAGAATTAGATGAATGTGATTTTTTGTCAGTGTTAAAGGAATAATGCACCTACAAATGTCTTCCCCCTCAGGCCATCCAAGATGTAGATCGTCATATTTTGAGAAATGTAGCAATGCATCACCTGCTCGTCGATGGATGCTCTGCAGTGAATGGGTGCCGTCAGAATGAGAGTCCAAACAGCTGATAAAAACATCTCAATAATCCACAAGTAATCCACACCACTGGAGCTGGAGGAATGGACTCTCATTCTGACGGCACCCATTCACTGCAGAGCATCCATTGCTGAGACACTGATGCAATGACACATTTCTCTCAATCTGTTCACATGAAGAAACCTGGGCAAATTGTAGTATTTTCAGCAAATACAAATATTTTGTGGTGGACTATTGAGGAGCTAAGAAAATGAGGGATGAGTTTTGTGTGGGTACGGGCACAAGTTTTGTGCATATTTGCACAATGATTTACATTAATTCCTTTAGTGAATTTAGTTTTCAAACAACCCAAAGGTGCATGCAAATAAACAGTGCTGTCAATGTTTTTTAAATACCTGAAACCCATAAATGTTTGAACAGCACGGATGTGTGTATTAGGCTTTAACAGAATAAATCCCTGAAGTAACTGAAGCACGTGATGTTCTATCAAGCTGCTCCACCCTCGCTAAAGGACATGTGTTTGAAGCACAGCATGGGATTCGTGGGAAACACTTAGGAAGATGTATTAGAGTCTGCTGATCCCCAGAAAACAACACAGAACAGCACATTAGTTTAAGACTAAATAAGACAGAGCAGCAGAGAAGATAAACTCTCCATTAACCTCAAGAGCTGCGGCAGATTGGAGCTCTTACTGGACTTCAGATATCTCTCTGAATTAAACTTTGACCTAGAAATGTCACGCGATGCTAGGCAAGAAATCAAAGCAAATGTTCACAATTCACAGCTTGATGCTCAGTTCTGCTTTTCATGCTTAAGTCTGATTGAGCGTGTTTTAGATGTGGCCCAAATCAGTCTAAAAAACACACTTTATCCTGACGTGTTCATCATAACATCATCAAATATTCATTACATCATACAAATATTTTTTATATAATTTCATATTTTTCAGATATATAATTTTTGTGCATATTGCATATTTTGTAATGAAATTAAATAATTTTTCCTTTCTTACATGTATGCATTAGTATTAACAATTTAACTTATATTGTCCGATGCATTTGTTACAACATTTGAGATGTAATGTATACATAAATATATATTTAAAAATAATTTATGTTTATTTTTATGTATATTTAAATATGCACAACTGTTTAAAAGTTTGAGGTCAGTAATATTTTTTTTGATGTTCCTACAAGAACACATGTTAACCAAGGCTGCATATATTTCACCAAAAATACATTAAAATAGTATAATTGTGAAATATTATTGCAGTTTAAAATAACAATTTTCTATGTGAATATATTAAAATCGAATTTATTTCACATGGTCCTTCAGCAATAATTCTATATATTAAATATCGTTGTGATTTATTTTGATCTAATTATTGTTTTTAGTATTCTTTGTTATGTAGAAAGTTAGAAAGCGTTTATTTTGAATATAAATGTTTTGTAACATTATTAATGTGTTTGTGAGTTTGTAGTGCATCCTTGCTGAAAACACAAACCCCAAACTTTTGAATGCTATCATATAGTATTATATTAAATATCACTTTTAATATTTCATTGCTGCAGAGAGATAGAGTATATGTTTCATTTATTTAAATGAAATTAAGCCAGATTGGTATATTGAAAATGTTATTTGATATGATTTTTGCTGTGTTGTGAATGAAGCCGTTATATGTGATATTGTACATAATGCAATTCAACGACCCACTGCCTTTCAAATGTGCTTCAGAGACTTACAGAAGCTCTCATCTTTCTTTCCGTTCTGAAAGTGCTGATGTTTCTTCCAGCATAATTACATTTCTGCTCCAAACATGTTGAAGTGCTTCTTTGGCTGGGTGGTGTGTGTTTGACAGAATGAAGAAGGGCAGTATTTGGAGGGTCTGAGCAGTGATGCCGTCTGTTGTGAATCATTAGTCATTAGTGTCATTAGCTCTTGAATTCATTGGAGACGATGGACAGTGTGCTAATGTCTCTGTGAGCCTCGTGTGTAATCAAGGATCCATTTGGCCACAAAAATGTCGTTTTTAACTTAAAACACATTCAAACCCCTTTGTGTGGATTTGTGAATCAGATGTTGATTTGATGTCTTTCTGGGGTTTTTAGGGTGGTTTCTAGGTGGTTTTCTTTCTGTTGTATCATCCACCAGGGGATGAATGTCTCTAACAAGTGACCTTTTCCACAGAATCAGTCTGATTATTATTCTTTTGATTCATCCGTAGTTGATGTCTAGATCAAAATGTGTGCTTCATAAGTGATGCTTTGAGTATCTTTCTCAAAGAGGAGTGATGATGCTCTCGTCTGATCTCTGGCCCTGGAGACAAACTGCTTCTCATTGCAATTTCTCTTTGATTTGTGCCTGAAACTTTTCTTTGTTCCAATATAAACGTTCTCAGAAACTTTATCACTGTAGTAAATAATAATACCTTCCTCTGAATCTCACTCTAGTCTTCTTTAACCCTTTAAAACCCACCGGATCAGATTTGACACGTCAAAGGTCTTTGAGTATAAGAGTACAAACATCCTTTAATGTCAAATATTTGCTGATTTTGATCGAGTAAGCGTCAGAATAACTGCAGTCATATCTCCAGATGAACTCAGCTTTACTTGATTCTCCATCAATCATGTTTTAGTCTCAAATCTGATCATCAGGATCTTTACTTTCACTGTTCCTCAGCGGAGGAATGATCTTCATCACATCTTCTGAGGAGCGTTTATTTCTTCATCTCTCGATCAGCATCGCATTATATGTCTGGATCATTTACATCTCATCTTACTAACACATATTACTGGAGATATTGAGTGACAACTGATATTTAAATGCATTTTGTTATGTTGTAAAGATCTCTGATTTACATTACACGCATACATTTCAGCATCTGCACCAAACTGCTCGATTATTATGTTTTTTCCTCCATATTCTCACTATATCAGACTATATGAGCCATAAATACATGATGCATCAAATATGATAACAAAAACACATAATCAAACTTCTCTTTGTTCAGATTTTATCTAAAGGTTAAAAAAAAATTCAGACTATTATTTCATATGTCATAATTTTGGCCCCTTAGCAACTGCAAAGCAACACCGCTGGTATTTCAGCACACATAAAGCTCTCTTAGGAGAGTTTTCTCTTAGGCTAGTTGACTCTGGCTTTATATCGGCTCTTGCAGATCTTACACAGCAGTGTTTTCCTCTCACAGTGTCCGCCCCTGACGTCAAGCTGAAGTGTCATCAAACCTCAAATGCACAAGTGGAGGGCTAAAAGCCCCTCTGGTGAACGTCCGAGAGCCGAATGCTCAGTGACGCGCTCACTCAGGGAAGAAGTGATTTAGACGATCTGTCAGCCGTGAATGAGTGCCGGGTATATTTCTCTTTGGGCTCTTGATGGATGACACCTTCTCCACTTTACCTAATAATAAGAGCAGATGCACTGATGGCAGATGGTAGTTCACGGATCAAGGTTGATCTACGACATCTGCCGTCAGTAGAAAACATTGCCAGGTGTTGATCTGACCTAATAAAGACACTCGCTGTGGGCTGAGGAGACAGTATTTCAGACGGGGTAAACGCTGTCTCAGCCTCCAGTCATTTCACTGATCGTTTGATGTACGTTCCACACAAAGCTGGGAAGATCTGGCAAACATTGCAAGGTCCTACCAGACTACATTGCAATTTTCAAGAGTCAAGGTGCACAGGTTTGTATCAGGCCATCAGATAATCACATTTATTTAATAACTGTTCATTGACTTTTGCATGGACACATGTTTCCACAGTTAAATTACGTTTTATGCACACAGAGTTTTTTACTTAAACTGACTCCTAACCATCAAGTAAGAACGATATAAACTGTGATTGGTTGCTTTGCATGTTTATTTCTGTCTAAAAAGGTATTTTTTGTCGGAATAAACTGCAGTGCTGATAATCAAAACAACACTTTTCTGTATGCAGCGTGAAATGTATTATATATTTCTCATTTACAAAACTCAATGCTATTTATCTGGATCAATAAGGCATTACTGCTTAGAAGGTTGGTTGTAAACTGAATATTATTTTAAGACCTCTGTCTACAGTTTTTATTGATCATGATGGCAGCAGTAATTCATTAAATGATGATAAATAAATGACACAGAAGAGCATCTATAGAGATGCAAGGACACTTTCTGCAGTTTAAGATCATTTCAAATGTTTTTGTGATGCTGAACATTCACATTAAACTCACTTGATTGTTGAATACTAAAACAGATACTGGGATGATATTATGAACAGTTGTGAAGTGAAGATATGAACAAGTGAAAAAGAGCTCATTTCCAAAATTTGCC
Source organism: Gymnocypris eckloni scoliostomus (assembly GCA_027564155.1). Classification (NCBI taxonomy): domain Eukaryota; kingdom Metazoa; phylum Chordata; class Actinopteri; order Cypriniformes; family Cyprinidae; genus Gymnocypris; species Gymnocypris eckloni. The sequence continues at coordinate 34,561,435 of CM050419.1, forward strand.
AGGTTTGTGGCATCAAATCTTTCAAAGATTCAGTTTTGTTTGAGGGAATAAACTAGATATGCACAAGCGTCTGTTCAGTGAAATCTGTCCTTTCTTTAAACCCTACACAGCCTGTGAAAGCCAAACAAACCGTGGTCATTTTGCATGTCTATCAGCCCGTCTCTTCCGGTATAAATGTTTGTTTTTGTGTCTGCATAAACTGCGGTGTTGACCATTTATGTTGATTATTAAAAACAGCACTTTTTATTTTCATTCTTATTCTGATTTAGATTTCAGTGGGGCATTTCACTGCATATGAAGTCCAAGTAGATTTAACACGTCCTTAAACATTACTGAGAAACAACTATTTAATGGGAGCAACATACAAACATGAACTCAGATGTAATTCTGTCATTTATTTGCACTGAAATGCCAACTTTCTACAAAAAAAGTTTCTTTGTGAAGTATTGACAGACTGTTTGCTCTAAATGTAACAGAAAACAGAAGAATATAAAATATTTAGATGGCACTTGCAACATTTTAACGATAATTAGCATTTGCACCAGCTATATCAGTAAACATTTTGATGCTCTAAACCTTTTCTGCAAAGAAAACACTTGGATGGAAACTTGGCAGCAGATGCTGATTCTCTTGTGTCTTTTACAGATGACGGGAAGCTGTCCTTCGAGGAGTTCAAAGCGTATTTTGCAGACGGGATACTGACAACCGACGAGCTGCGAGAGCTGTTCTACTCCATCGATGGACGGCAGACAAAGTATTCACAGTACTTTAACCATCACAGACCATCACATACCATCACAGACCATCACAGACCATCACATACCATCACAGACCATCACAGACCATCACATACCATCACAGACCATCACAGACCATCACATACCATCACAGACCATCACATACCATCACATACCATCACAGACCATCACATACCATCACATACATCACAGACCATCACACAGACCATCACATACCATCACAGACCATCACATACCATCACAGACCATCACAGACCATCACAGACCATCACATACCATCACAGACCATCACATACCATCACAGACCATCACAGACCATCACAGACCATCACAGACCATCACAGACCATCACAGACACAGGCCAATTCACCAAAACCTGTCTTATTCAGTAGACACACACAATCCAGTTTAAAAGTCATGTTATTATATTCAGTGCAAACACACCACATCATTTACCCCCAAAAACATGCATTTCAACTTCAGCATTTAATAGTAAATATTATACAATTATTGTATTATTATATTATATTATATGAATTATATTTTGTTAACATTATTACAGTATATACATTATTGAAATATATTTTTTACATTTATATGTATAGTTATATATAGGCATATTAAACTGTATATTGTAACTTATTTACAAAACTCAGTTTTCTGGTGCAATTAATGCACTGAGTAATTACACAAGGCATTACTGCTCGTTGAAGGTTGGTGGTAAATTATTAAAAACAATACCTTTATCTACAGTGATAGTGATTCATTAAATGAGGATGTTATAGAAAAGTGTTATAATCGCATCTGTGTATTCCTGTACACTTTCTGCATTTTCAGATCGGTTTTCGTGATGCTGTACAGTAACATTAAGTGCCCTGCACTAATTATTTATGCCTTTTTGCATCGTTATCTGATTTGCATAATTCCTTTAGTGAATCAGGTGCTAAAACAGCGCAAACGGAGCGTGCAATCAGTGGGCGCAGTTCGTTCTTCGTCAACTCTCCCCGTAGCCTTTGAGTTTGTGTGACCTGTATCCTTGGCAACTTTACATTTACGCTCCCTAATTAGTCGCCTTTCAGAGAGGCGTGATTATATTGCACCGCACCGTTGCTTTTTGAAGCATCTGCAGTGAAAACGAACAAGTCGACGCTCAGGAGGATCAAAGTCTAACCCGAGGTGGCGTGTATGAATCAAAGCATTGAGAATCGTGTCCCGGGAAGCCAAGGCATCGACAGAACAAAGCTGCAAATTTGACTCTGCAAAGAACTGCACTGCAGAGCTGCGACACACACACACACACACACACACAGACACACACACACACACACACACACACACACACACACACACATACACACACACACACACACACACACACACACACACATATACACACACAGACATAGACACTCACACATACACACACACACACACACACACACACACACACTCTCACACACACACACACACACACACACACACACACACACACACACACACACATACACACACACACACACACACACACACACACACACACACACACACACACACACACACACACACACACACACACACACACACACACAGACACAGATATACACACACAGACTCTCACACAGACTCACACACACACACACACACACACACACACACACACACACACACACACACACACACACACACAGACAGACAGACACACACACACACACACACACACACACAGACACACACACATACACACACACACACACACACACACACACACACACACACACACACACACATACAGACTCACACACACACACACACACACACACACACACACACACAGACACACACACACACACACACACACACACATACACACACACATACACACACACACACACACACACACACACACACACACACACACACACACACACACACACACACACACACACACACACACACACACACACACACACACACACAGTCCCAAGCTCAGATCTTCCTCTGAAAGTGGAGCATGGATCTGTAATCAGTCAGAATGGTCACTGCGTAATTACTGCATTCAGATGGCCGGAGTAAATTAGTCTAGTCAAGTCTAAAATATGTCTGCTCCATGCAAAGCATGCATCTCGACTCTTTTTAAACAGCTCCTGTCCTCATTACGGCGTTGTTGATTCGCAGACCGCTGGGAATTATCTGATGGGATAATGAGATCATGTTTTCTTTATGCCACGGATAAATGCACCTGCTGGAGTTAGATGAATTAGACAAATCCGTCTCATGCGTACTCTTAAAACTTTCAATCTAAAGATTATATGCAAAGGTAATATATAACATTTCCATTAATCAAATATGAACCAAACATGAAACCTAATAGTAATTGTAAGAATGTAATATATCTAGCCTGGACTAGAACCCATCAATATATGCTGATATTACATAAGTAAATATAAAAGATGTACCTTTTTTATTAAATGTAGTACAAAATACATTAAAAAATAATTTTGTGTATACATATTTAATTTTAATAAAGTTCCATATATAAATAAAATATATATAGTTGCTACTAATAGTTGTTTCAGCACCATATAAAAAATCATTATATAGATATTATTAACATGTAGCTATACAAACTTGACTATGGGGATATTATGAACTTACACTCACCGGCCACTTTATTAGGTACACCTGTTCAGCTGCTTGGTAACACTAATTGCTAATCAGCCAATCACATGACCAATCAACGCATTTATGCATCTAGATGTGGTGAAGACGACTTGCTGAAGTTCAAACCGAGCGTCAGAACGGGGAAGAAAGAGATTTAAGAGACTGAACGTGGAATGGTTGTTGTGTCAGACGAGCTGATCTGAGTATTTACTGGGATTTTCACACACAACCATCTCTAGTGTTTACAGAGAATGGTCTGAAAAAGAGAAAATATCCAGTGAGCGGCAGTTGTGTGGATGAAAATGTCTTGCTGATGTCAGAGGTCAGAGGAGAATGGACTGGTTAGAGATGATAGAAAGACAACAGTAACTCAAATAACAACTCGTTACAACCAAGATCTGCAGAACACCATCTCTGAACACACAACACATCGAACCCTGAAGCAGCAGAAGACCACACCGGGTGCCGCTCCGGTCAGATAAGAACAGCACACGGAGGATACAATTCACACAGACTCAACAAAACCAGACAATAGAAGATTGTAAAAACGTTGCCTGGTCTGATGAGTCTCGGTTTCTCGTTTTCTTTGTGTAAGGGTGAAGTGAAACTAAAGATGAGTTTGTGTAGTCTGTGTGTTAATAGCATCGGTTTGGACACCCTTGTCCATGCTATTTAATTACCCAATTCATTCAACTAGTCCCTTTTCTCCTGTCACTCGTTCCATCCCCAGTCTCAGTGAAATATTAAAAGTCCATTAATGCTATCAGGGAGCCCTCAAAGCAAATCCAGCCAATTACGGCGCCTGAGTCTCTGTTTTCATAATTGTGTTTTGGCTGTGATGGTGATTTCATGTGACAACACACACTGGGGTATTTCGATTTGTTTTCATCTACATGGAAATATGAATGTGGAGTTCAGCATGAAAATGAACAATCCAGAAGGTGTGGGATGGTGTGATTGTTCAATGCTTTATTCTTTGGCATGTTTCCTTCATACTAATAACTCAGTGATTATCTGCAGTATATCTCAGATTTGGGGGTCATATATCTTATTTTAACGATGTTAATGAAGGACTTTACAATCCTCTTAAGTGATAATTATTTAAAACAAAAGTGTTTTTCAACTTTAAAATCATATTATATTATATTAATCTCTGATGCTTTATAGAGATTTTCATATTTGGGTTTTTAATATTACTAAGAAATATGTGGATATTCTGCATTTTATTTTTGGGTCAGGATATTTTTGGATCTCATTTTATAATATGAATATGACTTTTTAATCTTAAAGGGCAATTGATAATTTTTTGAAATATTTTTTATCTTCTATATTTGATATTAAATGTGATATATTTTAAAACATGATGTATTATAATATTGCATTATATTATTTAATAATAAAACTGGGAAAATTGTGGCTGTTCTTTGCTTTATGGAGATTATAGAGATTTCTGGAGGTTAAATATAGAACTATTCATAAATGTTTTTTAATATGGATTTAGTATTAACTATATAATTATTGTTTTTGATTGCAACAAATCACAGATTATCGGTACACATTAAAAGACAGATAATATCAACGCAATAGCGTTTACACAACAATATAAACATTATACAGACACTTTACTGCTGTAGAAACCATCTGTTTGCACGTGATTTGATAAATTGGTTTAAATCTGAGTTTGTAAGGTGTTAAAGTAGAGAATATTTGTATTACAGTGGTTTTACTCCATTAGCGAGATCATTATCTCGGCGAGTTAGCATCTGCTCAGACCTCAGTGTTAACAGAACGAAGCATAATTGTAGTGTGTACACTTTAAAACTCGTCCCACACATCCTCCGCGCTAACGACACCGCTTTCAAATCCTTGACTCTTCTCCAATTCAATTAAGACTTTCTTTTTCTTATGACTCATTTGATTCT
>CM050419.1:34576775-34594275 GCA_027564155.1 Gymnocypris eckloni scoliostomus
TGTGAGTCACCTGATGACGGCGTTTCTCTCTAGAACATTCTGCTGGTGCAGAGACAGATGAGCGTGACCGAGAATGATCTCGAGGAGTTCCAGAAGACTCTGAAGATCTACGCCGACGCCACCGCCAATGAGAACGACAACCTCCAGTGAGAACACACGCCACGTTATTATGAACATATGAACCATAAGACAACGACCTTATTATGAACATATGAACCTCAAGATAACCTTATTATGAACATATGAACCTTAAGATAACGACCTTATTATGAACATATGAACCTTAAGATAACCTTATTATGAACCTATGAACCTTAAGATAACGACCTTATTATGAACATATGAACCTTAAGACAACGACCTTATTATGAACATATGAACCTCAAGATAACGACCTTATTATGAACATATGAACCTCAAGATAACGACCTTATTATGAACATATGAACCATAAGATAACGACCTTATTATGAACATATGAACCTCAAGATAACGACCTTATTATGAACATATTGTCACGGTTCATGGGTTCCCGGTCCCGTCCTCACCGTGTCTTGTCTGTATGCGTGTGCGTATGTGTGAGCAGGTGTCTGTGGGTGTGTGTGATTGAGGCTAATTCGCTCCAGCTGAGAGTCATCACCATTGGGCTATATCAGTTCCTGTCACGCTCTCCCTCTTGTCAGATCCTTGCAGTTTGCGGTCGACGTTTACGAGGCGTTTCTGGTTCCTGGTTTCCGCGATTCCTGAGCCCTGCTGCTTTCCTGGACTCCGATCGCCGGAGACCTCGTCTGCCCATTGCTTCCCTGCGCTACCCGCCTCAGCCCCACGGAAGCTCCGCTTCTGCCTCACGGAAAGCTCCGCTTCTGCCTACGGAAGCTCCGCCTCTGCCCCACGGAAGCTCCGCCTCCGCCCCCACGGAAAGCTCCGTTTAGTTTCTCGCTGTGTATTACTTCTTGTAATAAACTCTCTTTCCGCAATAACTGAATCCTCCGTCTTCATTGTGACAGAAGGATCTGACCAATCTTCATGGATTCAGCGGAGACTCGTGGTTTGCAGGAACTGATATCCGGCAACAACGCCGTATGGATCTCCAGGAGGAGAATATGCTGAACACCGGACGAGCTGTGCAGGTGTTAGTAGCGCAGGTGTCCGAGCTCGCTACCCAGGTACAGTTATTGAGATCACCGCTGCGCCACCCACACCGCCTAGCTTTTCCATCCCGGGAACCACAGCCCTCAGCACGAGCCTAGACTCCTGCACCGGAGATGTATGCCGGAGATCCTAACCTCTGTAGAGCGTTTCTGACGAAGTGTTCTCTGTTTTCTCGCTCCAGCCACTGACGTTGCCACAGAAGTTTCCAGGGTGGCACTAGTGCTTACTGTCAGGAAAGGCAGCATTGTGGGGAACGGCGGTGTGTGGAAAATTGCCATCCTTGTTGTTCCTCGCTCCACTCACTCTCTCAGGAGATGAGGAGGGTGTTCGATCGCGCGCTGGTCGGGCGCGAGGCAGCGCGCATGCTGGCCGACCTCCGCCAGGGGGAGCAGTCCGTTTCCGACTATTCCATCCAGTTCAGGACCCTGGCAGCGGAGTGTGAGTGGAACGAGAGGCGCAGTGGGACATGTTCCTGCATGGGCTGGCTGACCGTATCCAACGGGAGATCGATGTGGTGGAGTTACCTCCCGAGTTGGACGAACTTGTGGACCTGGCCTTACGCGTGGATGCACGGCTTCAGCAACGCGATCTACGCGGTCGACGCAAGTTAACACCGGGACATCCTTTCCTCAACACCGGCGATACGGTCGGGTCACTCGTCGGGTTGACGAACCCATGCAGGTGGGTAGAGCTCGGCCTCTCCGGGAGGAGAGAGATCGTCGGAGGACGAGGGACTATGCTTTGTACTGCGGCGGCTGGCCATTTCCTGGTGAAGTGCCCGTAAAGACCAGGCCCGACAGTAGGTCTGAGGCTACTGTCGGGTGGGGTATCTCTCAACAAAGCCTCATCCACCCTCCTCCCGGTGAGGTTGCAATGGGCGGCCGAGCGTCATGAGGGACGGCGCTGCTAGACTCGGAGCCGAGGGTAACCTGCTGGACATTTCCTGGCCCAACTCCTTCACATTCCCTTGGTTCCCTCCGTCACAAGATCTCTGTCAGCGCCCTTAATGGACAGTCACTTCCTCCGATCAGTCTCTCACGGTACCTATCACCCTCGTCACCTCAGGCAACCACTCTGAGACCATCACGTTCCTCGCCACCCACTCACCCCTGGCCCCGGTGGTGTTGGGTCACCCTGGCTCACTCAACACAATCCTCGGGTGGATTGGGGTCATAACACCGTGTCGGAGTGGAGTCGAGCCTGCTATGCCTCTTGTCTTGTGTCTGCTGGGTTTTCTGTGTGTGATTCTGTGTTGCAGGAGGAGATGGGGAACCTGTCTAACGTGCCCGAGGAGTATCTCGACCTGAAGGAGGTGTTCAGTAAGTCCAGGGCCGCTCTCCCTCCTCATCGTCCCTACGACTGTGCTATAGACTTAGTACCAGGTATGTCTCCGCCTAAAGGGCAGATTATACTCGCTTTCTGTTCCGGAAAGGGAGGCCATGGAGAAATATATTTCTGATTCTCTGACAGCCGGGTTCATCCGCCTCTTCTTCTCCAGCGGGGCAGGATTTTTGTCGCGAAGAAGGATGGTTCTCTGCGACCTTGTATTGACTCAAGCTTGAACAACATCACGGTAAAGAATACCTATCCTTTGCCGTTGATGTCTTCAGCCTTCGAGAGGTTGCAGGGAGCATCCATCTTCACTAAGTTAGATCTTAGAAACGCTTATCATTTGGTTCGCATAAGAGAGGGGATGAGTGGAAGACGTTTAATACCCCCAGAGGGCATTTTGAGTATTTGGTTATGCCTTTCGGGCTCTCTAACTCTCAGCGGTCTTCCAGGCACTCGTCAATGACGTGTTGAGAGATATGGTCGATCAGTTCATATATGTCTACCTGGATGACATATTGATTTTTCTTCTTCTCTCCAGGAACATGTTCAACACGTCAGACGAGTGCTCCAAAGGTTGTTAGAGAATGGGCTTTTGTCAAGGCGGAGAAGTGCGCCCATGCACAGTCGGTTCCTTTCCTGGGTTTCATAGTGTCGCCGGAGGGGTTCGCATGGATCCTGACAGGGTTAAGGCTGTGGTAAATTGGCCAACCCTGATTCCCGCAAGGCCCTGCTGAGGTTTCTGGGGTTCGCTAATTTTACCGGCGTTTCATTCGCATAATTTCAGCCAACTAGCCGCTCCTCTGACTGCCTTGACCTCCACCAAGATGACGTTCAGGTGGTCGAATGCAGCCGAGGCCGCATTTACCAAACTCAGAGGCCGCCGTTCGGCTCCCATTCTCCGGGCCCCTGATCCCACACGTCAGTTCGTGGTGGAGGTCGACGCGTCAGAGGTGGGGGTAGGTGCAGTGTTATCCCAGCGGGCCACCTCGGACGACAAAGTGCATCCCTGCGCGTTTTTTTCCCATCGACTGTCTCCTGCCGAACGCAATTACGACATCGGTAACAGAGAGTTGCTGGCCGTCAAGCTAGCGTTGGAAGGAATGGCGTCACTGGTTAGAGGGTTCGGGGTTCCTTTCATAGTTTGGACCGACCATAAGAATCTTGAATATATTCAGTCCGCCAAACGCGTCTTAACTCCAGGCAGGCTCGTTGGGCACTATTTTTCGGACGCTTTGATTTTTCCATCTCCTATCGGCCGGGTTCTAAGAACATCAAACCCGATGCCTTGTCACGCATTTTGACATTTCGGACCGCCCGGTGTCTCCCGAGTGCATTATACCTGAGAGATTGGTTGTCTCTGCAGTCACTTGGGAGATCGAATCGAAGGTCCGCACGGCCTTGGAAGGGGTAACGCCTCCGCCTGGATGCCCAACGGGCCGGTTGTTTGTGCCGGAGGGGTTACGGTCCAACGTCATCCAATGGGGTCACTGTTCCAATGTGGCTTGTCATCCAGGAATCGGTCGCACCATGTTTTTGATTAAACAACGATTCTGGTGGCGGGCCATGGCTCGCGATATCCGAGAGTTTGTTTTGGCCTGCTCAGTCTGTGCTCGGGGTAAGACTTCCAATCGACCTCCAGAGGGGTTACTTCAGCCGCTGTCGGTCCCTTCGAGACCCTGGTCCCATATCGCGCTAGATTTCGTCACTGCCCTCCCACCCTCCCTGGGTAATACGGTTGTTTTAACCGTAGTGGACCGGTTCTCGAAGGCGGCCCATTTTATTCCCTTGCCCAAATTGCCCTCAGCCAAGGAGACAGCGGCTACGGTAGTTGATCACGTCTTTCGCATTCATGGCCTCCCGGCAGACGTGGTTTCCGACAGGGTCCCCAATTCGTGTCCAAATTTTGGAGAGTTTTGTCGACTACTGGGGCGACTGTGAGTTTGTCTTCTGGGTTTCACCCTCAGACCAACGGTCAGACTGAGCGGGCCAACCAGGATCTCGAGAGGGTGTTGCGATGTTTGGTCACTCAGAATCCCACTTCCTGGTGTCAGCAACTTTCATGGGTTGAGTACGCCACAACTCGTTACAGGTGTCGCCCACGGGCCTTTCGCCGCTTGAGTGTAGTTTAGGTTACCAGCCACCTCTTTTCCTAGTATGGAATCCAAGTCGCGGTCCCTCTGCTCACGCCGTCCAGAGGTGTCACCGCATTCCTGGACGAGAGCCCGAGACTCTCCTCCGGTGGGGGCGTGCACCAAGGCTAAGGCTGATCGCCACCGTCGAAGCCTCCCGCTCACGCCGTGGGTCAAAAGTGTGGCTTTCACCCAGAACATTCCGCTCCGGTCCGTGTGTAATAAGTTGGCTCCCAAATTTATTGGCCCGCTTCCTGTCACCAAGATTATTAGTCCGGTGACAGTCCGCCTCAAACTCCCTCCTGCGTACAGGAGAATTCATCCCGCTTCCATGTTTCCAAAATTAAACCCGTCGGTCTCCCTTAATCCGCTACTCCGGTTCCTCCCGCCGCGACTCGTAGATGGGGAACCCACCTATTCGGTCAATCGCATTCTGGACTCGAGGCGGAGGGGACGAGGTTTTCAATACTTGGTGGACTGGGAAGGTTACGGTCCGGAGGAGAGAAGTTGGGTTCCGGCCAGGGACATATTGGATCACTCCCTTATTGATGATTACAATCAACAGGTAAGGTCGGCTGGGAGCGCCGAGAGGCGCTCCTAGGGGGAGGGGTACTGTCACGGTTCATGGGTTCCCGGTCCCGTCCTCACCGTGTCTTGTCTGTATGCGTGTGCGTATGTGTGAGCAGGTGTCTGTGGGTGTGTGTGATTGAGGCTAATTCGCTCCAGCTGAGAGTCATCACCATTGGGCTATATCAGTTCCTGTCACGCCTCCTCTTGTCAGATCCTTGCAGTTTGCGGTCGACGCGTTCGAGGCGCTTCTGGTTCCTGGTTTCCGCGATTCCTGAGCCCTGCTGCTTTCCTGGACTCCGATCGCCGGAGACTCGTCTGCCCATTGCTTCCCTGCGCTACCCGCCTCAGCCCCTACGGGAAGCTCCGCTTCTGCTCACGGAAAGCTCCGCTCTGCCTCACGGAAAGCTCCGCCTCTGCCCCACGGAAGCTCCGCCTCCGCCCCACGGAAAGCTCCGCTTAGTTTCTCGCTGTGTATTACTTCTTGTAATAAACTCTCTTTTTCCGCAACTGAATCCTCCCGTCTTCATTGTGACACATATGAACCTTAAGATAACGACCTTATTATGAACATATGAACCTTAAGATAACGACCTTATTATGAACATATGAACCATAAGATAACGACCTTATTATGAACATATGAACCTTAAGATAACGACCTTATTATGAACATATGAACCATAAGATAACGACCTTATTATGAACATATGAACCTCAAGATAACGACATTATGAACATATGAACCTCAAGATAACCTTATTATGAACATATGAACCTCAAGATAACCTTATTATGAACATATGAACCATAAGATAACCTTATTATGAACATATGAACCTCAAGATAACCTTATTATGAACATATGAACCTTAAGATAACGACATTATGAACATATGAACCTCAAGATAACCTTATTATGAACATATGAACCTCAAGATAACGACCTTATTATGAACATATGAACCTCAAGATAACGACCTTATTATGAACATATGAACCTTAAGATAACGACCTTATTATGAACATATGAACCTTAAGATAACGACCTTATTATGAACATATGAACCTCAATGCTGTAAAGATATAAGCCATAAGATAATGACCTTAATCCTGTAAAGCCTGACATATGAAATAATGGTCAAAAACATATGTTTATGAAATAGAACAGTTTATTGAAGACAAAAAAAAATGTTTTTATTGAGATTCATATTTGATATATCAGGCTTTTATGGCTCATAGTGAGAATATGGAGGGAAAATAGCTCAGTTTTATTCAGAGCAATTTGCAGTTTGGAATATATATAAATATGCAATTTGCTGCAGATACTGATATTTATATGGACAAAAAGAAAGAAATTCTGATGCTTGTCATGTAAATCAATGAGATCTTTACAACAGTACAGCATGATACTGAGATAAATTATATAATAAATATCAGCCGTCACTCTATATCTCCAGTAATATGTGTTAGTAAGATGAGATGTACATGATCCAGACATATAATGCGATGCTGATCGAGAGATGAAGAAATAAACGCTCCTCAGAAGATGTGATGAAGATCATTCCTCCGCTGAGGAACAGTGAAAGTAAAGATCCTGATGATCAGATTTGAGACTAAAACATGATTGATGGAGAATCAAGTAAAGCTGAGTTCATCTGGAGATATGACTGCAGTTATTCTGACGCTTACTTGATCAAAATCACTCCAGATCTGAGACATAAAGCTGGACGTTTGTACAATTACACTAAAAGAGCTTTTACTGGATCATCTAAACCATCAGTTAGACGACTGAAGACATGGAGGAGATTGAGTGTGTTTGACAGCATCATGTTGATCTGTGGCTCAGTGGTAGAGTGTTGCGTTAGCGGCGCAAAAGGTTGTGGGTTCAATTCCCAGGAAACACACATACTGATAAACAATGTATAACCTGAATGCACTGTAAGTCACTTTGGATAAAAGCGTCTCATAAATGTAAATGATCATTTAGAGGCCTTAGAAATGTGTGTATCAAATATTAGGATTTATAGGGTTATTATTTCATAGCTGACTGTGTGATGAAACCCAAAATGCAAATTTGTAGACTATAAAGAAGACTAATGACTAGTTATAGAACAGAATGTTCTCTCAAACGCTGATGCACTGATTCTTGGTCTCTCTGTGTCTCTCGTTCAGTGTCTCCATCCAGAACCTTCCAGAGAAGAGCTGCTGCATCATCTATGAGTTCTGGCAGGACCGTCTTTCCTGGATGAGGTGTGTGTGTGTGTGTGTGTGTGTGTGTGTGTGTGTGTGTGTGTGTGTGTGTGTGTGGCAGTGCGTGCGAGTGTGCGTGTGTGTGTGTGTGTGTGTGTGTGCTTGTGTGTGTGTGTGTGTGTGTGTGTGTGTGTGTGTGCGTGTGTGTGTGTGTGTGTGTGTGCGTGCATGCGCAGGTGCGTGTGTGTGTGTGTGTGGCTGTGTGTGTGTGTGCGTGTGTGTGTGTGTGTGTGTATGCGCAGGCGCATGCGTGAGTGTGTGCGCAAGGCAGGTGTGTGTGTGTGCGTGCGTGTTTATGCACCTCTGTGTCCTCAGCCAGATTGTTGAGGGTTTAACAAGACTCATTTCAAATTAGCAGATGGCTCGTCTAATAGCACACATTTCATGAACACACACACTTATCATGAAGATTTACACGTGACATCTTGTGTTAATTAATCTCACTCGTGACGCTTCACGTGACGCCGTTGTGAAGTCCATAAACCTCATGGGTCTCATCTTCTCATTGTCTTCAAAGATCTCATTTAAGAAGTAATTTCAGAAATAAAAATGTAAATGATAACTTGCAGTGAATAGTGTAATTATCTCCTGTGGAGGGTGTGCGCCTGCTTTAATAGATGGTGTGTTTCCTTATAAAGAAGTAAAAACATCTTTACTATTCTGGGATTGGTCAAATGTTTTGAAATAAGTCTCTTATTGCTCACCGAAGCTACATGTATTTGATCAAATGAGAACAGTACAGTACAGTGAGAACAGTAATATTGTGAAATGTTATTAATATTTGAAATAAGTTTTCTATGTGAATATATTGTAAAAACGTATTGATTGCTGTGATCAAAGCTGAATTTTCAGCATCATTACTCCAGTTTTTAGTGTCATATTAGATGGTGCTCAACAGTAAGGAGTAGTTCACCCAAAAATGTGCTCCACCTCAGGTCATCTGAGATCTAGATCTCGTTTGTTTCTTCATCAGATTTGGAGAAATGTAGCATTGCATCATTTGCTCTGAGTGAATGGGTGCCGTCAGAATGAGGCTGATACAAAAATGCACAAGTAATCCACACCACTCCAGTCCATCAGTTAACATCTTGAGAAGACAAATGTTATGTGTTTGGAAAAAGATGTTTTTAACTTCAAAATATTGCTTCAATTCAAAATATGAGTATGTAATCCATAATAACGCTTAAAAAGTGTCCTCGTCTGAATCAGGAGAGAAATCTGCACAGATCAAGCACCGTTTACAAACCAAAACAGCTCTAAACAAGTGTGTTATTATAGTGAGAGACAACAGAAGATGGACCTGTTCTCTGGAGGAAGTGTTGTTATGGATTATGGACTCATATTTCAGCCGAAAGCGATGGTTCAAAGTTAAACATGTCTTAATTATAGATTTGTTTCTTACAAACACACAGCTTTTGTCTTCTCAAGACATTAACTGATGTACACTGCAAAAAAATGCTTTTTGTCTTGTTTCCAGCCAAAATATCTAGAAATTCCTTCTTGATTTAAGAATTTCTAGATATTTTAAGAAAAAATTATTATCTCGTTTTCAGAAAAAACATGTTACAATTAAGTGCATTTTTGCTTGAAACAAGCAAAATAATCTTGTTTTCTGTTTGAAATAAGATTATCTTGCTTACCCCATTGGCAGATTATTTTGCTTGTTCTAAGCAAAAACTCACTTAATTTTAACTAGTTTTTTCTGAAAACAAGACAATAATTTTTACTTGTCTAGAAAATCCTCTTTAGATATTTTAGAGTTTTTAGATATTTTGGCTGGAAATAAGACAAAAAGTCTAAACTAGAAAAGCATTTTTTGCATTGTACTGGAGGGGTGTGGATTATTGTGATGTTTTATCAGCTGTTTGGACTTCTGACGGCACCCATTCACTGCAGAGCATCCATTGCTGAGACACTGATGCAATGACACACATCAAATCTGATGAAGACACAAACAAATCTTTCACATTTTCATTTATTTGAACTAGATGTAACTCAGAACTCAACTAAGTCTCTGGAGTGTTGTTGAGGAGATCATCTCATAATGTGAGCTGGATTGTTTCTTCTGATATATGTCATCTCTCTGCAGTTATTTGCAGTCTGACGCCAGTAAGATGTTCCAGCGCTGCATTATAGACATGCTGGAGAATCCAGAGATCGTCTCCACGATGCTCATGCCAGGTAAGAGCGTGTGTCATTTATTAGTTTGGTGGTTTAAAGCTAAATGCGTCTGTCTCGGCCTGTAGGCTGAAGGAATTAAACACGAGCCGCAAAGCGCTGTCTGGTGATCTTTAATGAGGAGTTATGATGCTTCATCTCTCTAATATCTACCTGTTTGTTTCTCACAGCGTCCTGGTGGATCATGACAAACAACTAACAGCAGCAACACAACAACCCCGATCTGAAACATCACCCCGCTGTGTCTTTAATAACTAGACCTAAAACAAATCAGATGAATCATCTGTACGTGTGACACACACCGCTTTTGTGTTGCATTATATAGACAGCGTCTGATAGGTCACTGAAAATAAATCACAGGGTTGTGCATCATTCAGAACTGAACATTCCAGCTCAATTTCTGAATTTAAATAGAATTTGCAAACAGGCAGCAGACATGTTTAAGCTCAGAGAATGTTGAAGAAATTCATATAGATGCAGTAGAAGTATGTTAAATAATTTATTTTATTATATTTAATTATTGAGTCATTTAAATTTTGAATTAAGAGAAAATTTAAAGAAGTTCATATAAATGTAGTAAACGTATTCTAAGTAATTTATTTCATTATTTTATTAGGTTTAATTTTTTTGTTATTTCAATTTTTAGTTATGAGCAATTGTAAAGAAATTAAGATATAAATGTTGTAAACGTATTCTAAATAATTGTTTTCATTATTTTATTATGTTTACATTTTTAATTTTTTCAATTTTGAATTAAGAGAAAATGTAAAGAAATTAATATATAAATGTTGTAAAAGTATTCTAAATAATTGTTTTCATTATTGTATTGTTTAATTTTTAGTTATTTAAATTTTGAATTCAGAGAAAATGTAGAGATTCATATAAATGTTGTAAATATATTTTAAATTATTTATTTAATTATATTTAATTATTGAGTCATTTTAATTTTATTAAAATATTTTTTATTAAAATAAAATTAATTTAATTGTATTTTAATTCTGATTTAAGCTACTTTTCATTAGTATTGGCTAAAATGAATGAACACTTCATTTCACAGAATTGATGATATATCAGTAGATTCATTTTTTTAATGCTAATGTTTATTTTTATAATTTTTAAAATATGTAAGAATTATTTAGAATTTGTCAGATGGACAGTTTTGTGATACATCTTTTAATTGTTTTGAAAATTTTAACTCAGTTTAGCAAAATATATCTGGTCAGTTGAGGAAAAAGTGTAAAATATTCATAATTAGCTCAAATAACGCTGTAAATATGTATGTTTTAGCGCTTATGTTATTTCGAGCTTTAATTAAATTCCTCTGTATTGAATTTCTTGGGAGATTCTCAATTCAGCATCAGATCGATCTGATGAAGGGAAAGGGTCTGAATCTTCAGCTCTAAGTGACGCTCGACTCGACGCTAGCAGGCATGAGTGTAATATTCCTCGCATGTGCAGATAATCAAAGCCTATTTTACTCCATTCAGTGACGCAGCTTTTGATGCAGAAACAGCGAATCTCAGAGCAAAACAACATGAAGAAAGACAAGAATCCACGTGTAAATACTTAAGATAACATTATCAACAATGATCTGCTGCTTGAGTCTAACACCTTTAAAGTCACTTTTACTTCTCTGGATGCTGCATGCCGATACGAGAAGTATTAGACTGAGCGTCAACGAACATGTCGATCACAGATTACTTCTCAAGAGAAGTTTGAAATATTCCAGTCGAGTGTGAATAGAATAGAGATTTAATGAAGCTGTACAGTAACTCTGTTTTCTAATCATCCAGGCATCGTTTACTCACTCGTGTCGTTTCAACCTGTACACAAAACATCTTCAGCTACTCTGATTTCATTTAGTTTTAAAATACTAACACAAGAAATACATTTGCTAAAATATGGCAATTGTTTATGGTAATTAATTCCATATTTTTAAAAACTATATATTTAAAAGCCATCCATTCATTATAATCCAAGAAAATACCTTCACATGTGACACATTCGAAGACTATATTTGTTGTCTGAACATATAACACAATTTAATAAAATAAATAATAAATAAAGCCTAAATGTAGATTGGAAATGTATTTCTTGGGCTGAAATACATTTCGAAATATTCACTGTTTACAACATATTTAGCATATAAATATCTATGTTCTATATGTAATTGTTCTGTATGGAACTACATCTGTGTGAGTAAACGCTGCTCTATTCCTTTAGTTCACTGATAAGATCCTGCTTTGACGTGGACACCTGCTAGTTGTTGTATTATTCATGCATCTTAACCGAAAAACAGAAACAACCTTTTTTGCTTTAGCTTTTTCCCTCAAGTTTTGTGGTTTAGTCCATTGAATGAAAATAAAAGTGGAACAATTATTGTGTTCAGCTTTGTTTCATTGTTCATATTTGATTTTACTCCTAACACCTGCACAACTTCCTTTGTATGATTGTGTTTATGAATCTATAACTCATAATTCAATAAGTGTTCCTGTGGCTCAGTGGTAGAGCATTGCGTTAGCAGCGTAAAGGTTGTGGGTTCGATTCCCAGCAAACACACACATACTGAAAATAAATGTATAGTCTGAATGCACTGTACGTCACTTTGGATAAAAGCGTCTGCTAAATGCATAAATGTATTGCTAGAAATCAGAAGTATTATAGATACATATTTCCAAGTAATTAGTAAAGATCCTTCCGCTCTCTCATTATGACAAGCTTCAGTGTTTTTTCTGAAATGATGCAGACACATTCAGCGTTCAGACGACAGAGTAATTGGGACGTTGAAGTTCTGGTCAACAAGAGTAATTGGACAGTGATATATCTCACAAACAAACATGCTCTCGGATATATACTAACAGCTGCGTCCTTATTTATGACAGGAATATATTGGAAACATTAGATGATGCCGAACAGTAAGAAGTAGTTTACACAAAAAAGAAGATTAACTGAAGATGTGCTCACCCTCAGGATATCCGAGATGTAGATGAGGTTGTTTCTTCATCAGATTTGGAGAAATGTAGCATTGCATCAGTGTCTCAGCAATGGATGCACTGCAGTGAATGGGTGCCGTCAGAATGAGAGTCCAAACGGCTGATAAAAACATCACAATAATCTCCAGTCCATCAGTTAACATCTGGAGGAGTAACAAATCCATCATTATGGTGTTTTCATCTAAAATATTAGTCCATAATCCATAATATTCCTTTCTTGGATGGCCTGGGAATAAGTTAATTTTCCACAAATTTATAGGGTGAACTATGCCTTTAATATATATTAAAATATTCACATGTTGTTAAACATTCAGTCATATAAGGGTGCATGATATGCAAAATTTGTAAATGCACAGAGGATGTATATATGTTCATCAAAAACTATGTGAAAAGACCTCATGCTATTTAGTAATCAGTTAATATTCATGTGCATGTGCTGTTCTCTCTGTGTCCCTCTTCTGCAGGTGTCTGGGACTCAACTAAAACTAAAATCATTCAAAAATAACGAATTTAGCTAATCAAAGCAACTGAAACCAAATACAACATGAATGCAAAGGAAACAGTTCTCGTTTTCTTTCAGTTGAAATAGCCTAAAAATAAATGAAACATTAATCAAAATGTGTGCTGTAGACATAAAAGGACAGACAAATATAAATGTAAAAAAAATAAAATAAAAATATTGATTGCATTTGAGCTCATTATAGGCCGCAGGTGTTCCCGAGACCTTAAAAACTCTCTGTTTGTGACCGAAAGACAAATCTGTGTGTGAGTGATGGAAGGAAAGTGTGTGATTATTAGCGTGAGAAGATGTAAAAGCAACACAAAACATGAGTCTGATGCCCTAAAATGTCTGTCTTCCGCTTCATTTGTCTGAGCAAAGCCACCAGTGAAAGAGAGTCTCTGATGATCTCAGTTCTTCCTGATTTCATTAAATGATTAGAGCTGATGGAGAAGATGAAATCACATCATGCAGCAGGGTCTGCTGGGAATCCTGAGACTTCAGCGTCAAATCAAGCGATTAAACCTCTCTCGAAACACGTGCACGAGGAAAACAACGCGATTCCGCTTACATTCCCTTCAATGGAGTCACGCTCGCTCACGCTAAATGTGACGTTTTTAGCACGCGCTCCTGTGCTGTGCGCGATCAGACTTTGGCGTCGCGTGTGTTTGATTTTCTATCGTGTAAATTGGATGTGACGGTCAAATCTGAGGTAGAAGATTCAGACGTGTTTGCTGAAGTGAAGAAATAATATGATTTCCATTCTGGACTGGTTTTTGTGTTTGCGACTATCAGTTTAATCACGTCGCGTTGTTCCAAAACACTCTGTCAAGCAGCTTTATTATAGTATCGTGATGATAGAGGAGATGTTTGTGAAGATGATAGCTCTCTCTCTCACACACACGCACACACACACACACACGCACACACACACACACACACACACACACACACACACACACACACACACAGCACATACACACACACACGCACACACACACACACACACACACACACGCACACACACACACACACACACACACACACACCTGCATGTCATGACTAACTCATGCTGTCTGTCTCCATTAACGTTAATGTTTAAACCCCCAAAGCCTCAAAATAAGACAATCTGTTCTCTCAAAAACATCATTCTTAAACTATAAATTGCAACCCACATTAAGCCTGTTTTGTAGTCTTTCAAAAACTCAAAATGCAAAGTGATGGTATCAGATGATAAAACCATAGATACCATATTATTTCAACAATAGGCTACCTTTTGAAAATGCATGTTGAAAACTCACATTTTGAGTCAAAATACTTTATTAATTAGTTTTTTCAAATAACTGTAGAATAAATGGAAGAATTGTAATGGTGCAAAAAGTCCTCAATAATAATAATAGCAGGATTAAAGACTCTTGATGGTGCAGAAGAAGAATTGTTTCCATAAGTCAAAGTACATGTGAAATGAGACATGCTCCACTTGTTCATGTATCACTGTTGTATCTGTATTATATCATTACACACACGCAGAAGGTTTATATGCACATGGTTTTCAATCCAAACACAACTTCACCTACATAACACTGAGCATACATCTGCAGTGTGCTGGTTATGTTGAGTATGCAGGTGGACTCCATCTGAAGCTGGTCACACCAGTGTGTTTCTGACATCTAGTGGTGGAAGCTGGAAACTGTCTTGTCCAGAGAAGTCACTAAATCTCATCTCAACACATTTCTGGAATGGTTATGCTTCTAAGTCTTCTCACCTCTGTTGTGAGGTTTAATGTTGAATTTGATCATTATAGTGATGTGTGAATTCCTTTGATGTTACACTGGATATTTGTTAATGGAGGATTTGTGGACAGGGATTCATTTATGTGGTAATAATGTATAAGTCTTTTATTTAGAGAGGAAAAGTTAAAGTGAGGCTTCTCAGAACCTGAAGCGTCATGTGTCTGGTGTTATATTATATATGTGGTATATCATATCATTATACATGCAGTGCAGTAACAATACATCTTATAATTACAATTAAATACAGATTAACTATGAAGCACAGTAAAACCTCCATGACATGATCAAATCCATTGGTCAAATAAAGACAACGATCATCAAAGCCTGAGGTCACACTAGTGTCTTTATTCTTTTAATATCTACTTCATAGCAATATACGAGAATTCTCGAAGAAAAGAAATGACTGTCACAGAGTAGCGCACAAAATAAAGATTCTCTTGCACCGTTATATTTTACACATTCTTATAATGAAAAAATAAATCAACATGTGGTGTACCGTACGAAACGAAGGTAGCTGAAGATGAAGAAAAGAAACAGCCTAAGACTCACCTCGACTCTAAACGTGGAACAAAAATAAAAGTATATACATATAACATCCTCCTGAGATTGCAGAGTTTTGCATGTGGATACAAACAGATGAAGAGACCGGTTCACGACCTGCTTCGGTGGATCTCATCCATCACTCTATCTGTACTGTACATCTGGACCCTGATCAGAACTGGTCCCTTCAGACCAGGGTTTGTCCTCCACGCTTAACACACACACACACTCATTCTCCATTGATAATAATGATAAACTGTCTGGAACGGGAACGAAACATGAGCATGTCACAGCATTGACAGCTTTGGTGAATCCATCACTTTTATATTGCTCTGATATTGTATTTACAGACACACTCACACACAAACAAACACTCACGAAACTGTTTGTGTAGGTAAAACACATCACATTTGCATCAAATAAGAAGCTGAGTCACGCCGAGCGATGCCAAAAACACGTCCTTCTGTCCATAAACTGAATAAGTGTGTGTGACTGTCCTGCTTCTGTCACATCCGGCAGTTAAACTCCTCTTCCGTTGAGTCCATGGCTCTCAGTGTCCGCTGGCGTCCGGCGTGGAGGAGGACGAGGCTGGGGTGGCTGGTGTGGACGCTCTGCTGGAGGTCTTCTCCAGGCATGGACTCGGGACCAGGCTGCTCTCCGGAGCTTTGGCCAGGATGCGTGGCATGGGTTTGGGCTGCGTCTGGAGGCCCGGGCTGCAGATGAGATGGTGTCGCTCCCAGTCCTTGTGCTGACAGAAGGATCCGCAGTAACGCGCCGCATTACAGCCGCTGCACGTCTCGCTCGCCTTCCGACCGCAGTTCCAGCAGCACTGAGAACCGGAGAGAGAGAGAGAGAGAGAGAGAGAGAGAGAGAGAGAGAGAGAGAGGAGAGAGAGAGAGAGAGAGAGAGAGAGAGAGAGAGAGAGAGAGAGAGAGAGAGAGAGAGACAGAGAGAGAGAGAGAGAGAGAGAGAGAGAGAGAGACAGAGAGAGAGACAGAGAGAGAGAGAGAGAGAGAGAGAGAGAGAGACGGAGAGAGACAGCGAGAGAGAGACGGAGAGAGAGAGACGAGAGAGCGAGAGAGAGAGAGAGAGAGAGAGAGAGAGAGAGAGAGAGAGAGAGAGAGAGAGACTTTGACTTTTAACACACTTTATTAAAACATCTAAAAACAAGTGCTACATTATACCCCACACATATCACATTGCAATGTGTTCAGGAGGCATTAAAAAACACCCAAAAAAATAAAAAAAAAAATAAACACCAATGATAATAAACAGTCCTAATCAACATGACTACCATGTATCACCAATTAAACATTATTTCCCCATCTTCACAAAGTGACAGTAAAGCTCTATTTGCACACCACTTGAACTCAAACTCAAGCAAGTTATTTGTAATTTGAAAGAATCTATGTTCCACTCTTATTCTGGATTCCACCAAAGCAGTAAAAAGCTTAAGAAGACTTATATTCCGTCCTTCAGCAGCCAGTCTACATGACTTCCAAATGGCTAATTTGGCTTGTCCGATTATGAAATTTGCGACAGTACACTGTTGTCTGTGTGCTCTTGAGTACTTACATCCATAGATAAAAGTGTCTTGTTAAAACAAAACCCAAGTTACCAAGTAAACCTTCTATCAATGTAAATAATGGACCCAATCTAAAACACTCAGTGAAAACATGAAAACTGATTCTGGTAATGAACAGAAAATACAAGATGGCGAAAACATTCAAGTTGAATTTAGAAATGTGAGAATTAGTGGGCAATGCACAATGTAGTAGCCTCCACTGCAAATCACCAGATCGTTTAGGTAGAGGACCCTTATAGAAAAGCCTCCAAGAAGGAGAAAGTTCAGCAGGGACTGTTAAAAATCCTCTCCATTTTGTATCACCTCTGTCTTTAATATACTCAAAATAATCCATTTTAACACATATCTGATAAAGGTCTCTCTTTCCGGCATCTTGAAAATCAATCTCTTGTAATCTATTAAATTTCAACAGCTTTCCTTCCTGACCCTCTTCAACACAAACCTTGGGAGACACAAATAACTTAGGAAAAATCACTCTA
>CM050419.1:34599275-34609275 GCA_027564155.1 Gymnocypris eckloni scoliostomus
TAAGTGTTGTTTATTTATTTTGGTCCTGAATGTTTACCAGTGTTACTGGATCAATCTCACAAAATAGGTCTTATTTTATGACGGATTTAAAAATATATATATTTTTAGCATAATTTAACACATTTTTCTCCCAAAATCTCATGTTTCTAATTCTCATTGTTTTTGATGATTCTGATAATAAAATTATTTAAATCAGCGTGAATTTAAAGGCATTGTATCAAATACTATTATGATCAATAAATACTTCAGTATTTACTAATGTATGTTTTGGATTAAAGTAATATGGATGGGATTTTTGTAGTAATAAGATGAGTTTTTAATCAGAGAATTTGCTTAATTTTCATAAAATCATACAATTTAAAATACAGAAATACAAAAACAACTTCAGTGTTGTTACTACATAAAATAAATATTAGATGGAAAAACTTCGGAACTAAAATGACTAAAACTGAAATCTAAATAAACTACAGCTAAAAATAATAAAATAACAATAAAAAAACATAAAATTGACAAAAGTACTTAACAAAATTACAAAAAAATTTAAGTAAAAATAAAATGAGAACTGAAAATATATAAGTAAAACTTCAAAATAAAAGCCTTAATAGTGTACTATTATGGTATTTATTAATATTCAAAACTTTTATTTTAAATAAAAAAAATATGTATTTTATTCTTGATAGCTGATTTATGACATTCATCGTTTAATACTGTACCATGATATCTAATTTTGAATAAACCCAGTCTTACATGATCCAGATGTCTCCATTCTTCAGCCCACTCTCTGTCCGTCAGTCTGTGGTCCACAGGTTCCTCGCGGTAGCCTCCGTTACTTCCTGAAAACACCAATAAAAACATGAGAAGTGCGCTAGTGTGTGGAAATGACTGTTAGCGGCGTGCTGCCGTGTGCTGTTACCTGTGAGCCGCGGCCGCTCCTTCAGCTCCCTGAGCTCCAGGATCCGCTGCGGCTCTCTGTACAGGTGAGGTGTGCTGATGTCATCCAGTGCGTAGTGCTGCAGAGGGGGCGGAGTCGGGTGGATCTGGGCGGGGAGCTGCAGCGGGTGGGCGGGGCTGTGTCTGGGGGCGGGGCTAATGGTGCAGATTCGTTTGGCAGGAGGTTCCAGGGAGGCGGGAGGACGCTCATGAAATCCATTCTCTTTACTTCTGGAATTACCGGTAATACAAAAATAAATAAAATAAGAAACAAATCCCTAATAACACTTTCAGACCTGCACATTGACAATACCATGGTATTTTTACAAGTACCTTGCATTAAATACCATCCATGGTACATTTAAAAATGGCAACCATTTAGTGCATTTTATGCAATGGTAAAAAAATGCTAAAAATACTAAAACCTGATTTTTGGGTGTTTTAACATGGAATTACTGTAATTTTTTGGTCATGAATATACCATATTTTTGGACTGAAAGCTGTAACATAAATGTTAACAGTATTGTCATTGTTATTCATTATATTTTACAGTATTGCTGTTGTTGTTATTTTATTATTATTTATATACTATTATAATTTGAGTTGATATTTTAAATTAACATATTTTTCAGCTTTTGGTTTAATTTGTATTATGTTTTGTTATTTTGCCAGTTTTATTAGTTCTTTTTTAATAATACTATTTATGTGTCATTTTTTAAAATGTCAGTTTTAGATTTAAATTATTTCCAGTTATTAATTTTGGCATTTTTACTTAATTCAGTTAGTAACAAAGGCAAAAGTTTAGTTTAATAAAAAAAATAATAGTTAATTTTTTTTTATCTAATATTTATATTTGATTTTATTGCAGCTTTATTTTAAGTATTTTAAGTATTGTATTGTAATTTACAACATTAATGTAGATCTGTCTTAATTTTTAATAGTGCTGTCAAACGATTAATCACATCCAAAATCAAAGTTTTTGTTTACATTATATTTGAGTGTATACTGCGTATATTTAATATATATATATATACAAATACACACACATACAGTATATATATTTAGAAAATATTTCCATGTATTTTCACGTATATATTCATATTAACATAATTTATATTCTAAATAAATATTTTAAATGTATAAACATAATATTTGTCTTAAATATATACATGCATGTGTTTGTATTTATATATACATAATAAATATACACAGTACACACATATATTATGTAAACAAAAACTTTGATTTTGGATGCAATTAATTGCTTGACCACACTAATTTTTAATAAATGGTCAAAAAGTAATATCATGGTATTCTTTAGTAAGTGGTACAGTAAGTTACCTTGCAATTACACAGTATGAATATAAATGCATGTGTGCTTTAATTTCTCGCATGTGTGTGCGTATCGCTTTAATTTCTGTGTGTGTGTGCTCGCTTTAATTTCTCTGCATGTGTGTGTGTGTTCGTTTTTAATTTCTGCATGTGTGTCGTTTAATTTCGTGCATGTGTGTGTTCGTTTTAATTTCTCGTGCATGTGTGTGTGCTCGTTTAATTTCGTGCATGTGTGTGCTCGCTTTAATTTCGTGCATGTGTGTGCTCGCTTTAATTTCTGTGCATGAGTGTGTTCGCTTTTAATTTCTCGTGCATGTGTGTGTGCTGTTCGTTTTAATTTCTCGTGCATGTGTGTGTGCGTTCGTTTTAATTTCTCGTGCATGTGTGTGTGCGTTCGTTTTAATTTCTCGTGCATGTGTGTGTGCGTTCGTTTTAATTTCTCGTGCATGTGTGTGCGTTCGTTTTAATTTCTCGTGCATGTGTGTGTGTTCGTACCGGTTAGGACTGTGGCGCTTGCTGCTCTCGTTGGGCTCCAGCAGTAGTTCGGTGCAGTCGGCGGGCGACGGGACGGTGGTGCTGAGCAGGAGGTGCTCGTGTTGGGACAGATACTGGGCTGGAGTCTGTTTGGCGGCTCGAGCGCAGTGCAGCAGCTCTCTCTGCAGTAAGGGCAGATTGGCCTGAAAGAGAAACACTGCGTTCATCTCACTGCACAACACACATCAGCTGAACGCACACTGTTAGTAATAGTGGTCGACCGATATATCGCCAGGGCCGATATTTGGCATTGACTAAACCGGCCGATACGCTTTCCTGTTTGGCCAAAGCGCTCGACTTTTATTTTGATGCTCACATTCTCCCTCTTGTTCGCTGTCGTCGTTAACAGTGCTGTCTAAAGGCCCGTACACACCGGGACGAATTTCGCGCGTGATATTCGCCGACGTTTAACGCCTCGTGACTAAACAAAGGGCGCCAATGTGAGTGTGCACACCGACGTGAAAAACGCCACGCATAAAAGCGTCATTTGTTTCAAAACGCCTCGGGTTCGTTTTTTTTTGGTTTGACGCGCCGCGTCAAAAACTATCCGACCAATGAGATTGGCGCTTTTGCTCATGTGTCTGGAGCTGCTGAAGTTACAGTAAAACACAACTTGGGGGTGCTCAAACACAAAACAGTCTTGCCGAGCACACATACGTAACGACGGAGAAGATATACGCCAAGTAGCGTCTACACTGCCGGCGTCGGCGTCTTTCCTCA
The DNA here is from genome assembly GCA_027564155.1 of Gymnocypris eckloni scoliostomus. Taxonomy (NCBI): domain Eukaryota; kingdom Metazoa; phylum Chordata; class Actinopteri; order Cypriniformes; family Cyprinidae; genus Gymnocypris; species Gymnocypris eckloni. The sequence goes on from CM050419.1 coordinate 34,602,792, forward strand.
TTCAACAGAACAATAATTTCTTCATCGCTGGAGCTGCTGGAGCTTGAAATATCCATGTTTTCTTTGTATGATTTTGACAAGCGTAAATACTTGCTCTTCTTCTGAGTGACAAGCGAGTGTCAGAAGCGTAAAGTTGCGCAGCGCCACCTTGTGTACCGGGGTATTTCTGTTTTACATTAAGCGCCATCTAATGTCAGGGAATGAATTTGCATGTTCACTCGGCTCATCGTCAGCGAAAATCGCTTGGGTGTGAACACAAAAAACACTTTGAAAAACGCGAATAACGCGCGCCGATATTCATCCCGGTGTGCCATCAGATAGAACGGTTAAATAAAGCAATTAAAATACCTATACAAAAAATACTATAACGATTGCTTTTATATTATTAGTAATAGAAATGCAAACATTATAATACTTTCTAGTTTACCTTCAGCATTCAGCAAATGCGCATTTATATAATTTAAACAAATCTTGAGTGACTAATGAACATTTAATGTCACAAACTCGGTCAGATCCAGCTGTGCGGTCTTCTGAAGTGTTTTCGTGACGGTCGGTCCGTGTGAATTGAATTCGGACCGGAGGAGAGTTCAGCTTTACTGGAGACGCGCGATCGGCAAACTTTAAACTCGTGATTTTAATTTATGCACTGCTTTATCGGTCATAATCATGTCATTTCCACTGTGTGCTGTAAGTAAAATGAGCGTTGCCTTGGCTTTATTTAAAATTATATGATTCCCAATGCACACAAACTGCCCAGAATACTGCCTGCGCTGTTGTACAGTGTTTACTACCTTTTTAGTTATATTTTTATTAAATATTTATTTATTAGTGAAAAATACTTTGTCATCTAATGTATATGTATGTTTATTTTACACATTTATTTTTAACCCTTTACGATTCCTGTAAAATTAGCCTAAAACGCCTAAAAAAGGCATACCCAAAGTAAATTGCATGCTGTTCTTGGGCCATCTGGATGATATGCGTGGTGTTGGTCTCCTTTGAAAGGTGACACTCTGAGGTTTGTTCTCAACAGTCAGAATCACTGTAAGTCTTACTGATATTGAGTAATAGCACTTTGAATACACTAAAAAAAGAAAAAAAGAATTCTGCCTGCATTTTAGCTGGGAGGTATGAACTGGAAAATACATTGGGATCACAGAATGAAGCCTCACCAAGCCAAATTTACCATTTGATAAACAATATATTAGAAAATTAGTGTTTTACACATGTTTATCTAATTTTATGTCTAGACGCTTCCAAAAACTACACTTGGGAGACTCCAAACGACGCTTTGTAACAACGACACATACAATGCTGTAATTATTGAATGCTTTAATGTACAGTCATCATTTTGGGCTCTAATGAAAGGTTACACTTAGAGCTATTCAGTTTCTCATCCAGATTCACTGTCAATAATTGCTGACACATAGTAACTGAAGCATAAACACATTATAGTGACATTTATACATAGAATCCAAAATGTGTACACTTTTAAAATTACATATATATTTATAATCTAAATACCTTTTTTTCCTATATTTCTATTTCTGTACATAGTATTATTTAATTTGTGTTTTTTTTCTTATATTGGTGTTATATTGCATCCCTACTGTGTTATTCCTATGTATGTCTGTACTATCATGCATGTCTGCATTATGCCAACAAAATAAAGACACTGATTGTACATGCTGTGTTTATTGTATCTTAAAATGGTTTACATAGTTGAAATCAGAAGAATCTCAGCTTTCCGTGGATATATGACATGGTCAACTTTTAGTTTTTTTGAGTTTTTGTGTCTGACGACTTTACCCCGTCACCACTAGGCGTCCCGATACACTGGATTTTTAAAGGGTTAAATCCATTTTCAAATTATTTAAAATTTCTTAATTAAAATAATTATATCGGCCACCCTGCTTTCCAAGATATCGGCATCGGCTGTCAAAAAACCAACATCGGTTGAATCAAACCCAGTTTGGAGGGATTTTGACCCGCACATGTTTGGCATATTTCCTGATAAGAGCGGAGATAAAGGTTCCTCGACAGACTCGGAGGAGCCGCGGCGTCTGTTCAGCGTCACTGCACGTTCTGCTCACCATTACAGCGCGTTTCACCAACATCTCGTCAGAATAGACAATAAATCTTTCATGTGAAAACACTTCAGGCTCAGGAGGATGGAGACGGAGAAGAGAAACAGCCGGCGAGATGAAACCAAGCGGAGCCGTTTTACTAATGTTACCATACTAACGTTACTAATGTGAACATGAAGAATATCAGACTGTTTTCTGTCAAACACAAGGGAAAATACTCCCTGCGCTCAACTAACGTACACATCTCTCTCTGTAAAGCATGCTAATGTTACTGATGGGAAGCACGATTCATTCGAATTCAGTTGTTACTCAAATATGGTACAATATCCAGCATCTCGTATATCTTTTCATATATTACATCGGTCTCTTTATATGTATATATTACAGAATAACAAATCCACAATAACTTAAACACCAACCCAATGTTTTTATCCAAAACAACCCTGTAATCACCCATCCTAATAAAATCAATAATATTTGATAAAATAAAACATTGATAAATGCTGCAGGTATCACTGTTCTATAAATTCAATTATATAAATGGTGTTTAGTTGTATTGATCAGATATACTGATTAAGATGTTAGTCACTAATAAATGTTATTTTAGTATTATTTATAGTTTTTCTGAATATCTTTAGTTTTTTCAGTTTATTTTAGTCATTTTGAAATGTGCGTTTTTCTTTATAATTACTTTAAACATTACTGTTGAGGTTTATTTAAATTGTTTATTTATTTGTTTTATTTATTCATTTCCAGTAAGTCATTTTACGGTTTCTACTTCAATTCTAATCAATTTCTGATTTTTAGTTTGGTCCATTTCATATTTATATTTTAACTTAACAATATTTGTAAAATAAGAACAATTAATTTGTGAATCAAGCTTCATTACTAAACACTTTAGTTTTGATGATATTCAAAACAATTCAGTTTTGACATCTGAAGAGACTGATCTGGGAATCTTTCAAATGTTTTCCCAGAGACAAGCGTCTCTAGGTTTTATTAGCAGTACAACAAACATGTCTGTACATGATTAACTCGGTCCTCCTCTCACATACGCCGCGTGTCGTTCACCTTCTCGGACACGAGCTCCATATGCAGCGCTTTATAGTCGTGTTTCACACTTCTGACCGCATGATGTCTGCTCCGTGAATTACCAAAGCAAACACGAGACAGCGTCCACTTCCTCCGTTCAACATCCCTGGCATGCTTCGTTTCATCAAATATTTTCAATAAACTGCATATTTTCTATTTCTAAATATTTCTATTTAGGTTCCATTTCTTTTCAGCTCAGTTCTAGATTTTATTTATTTGCAGTTTGTAATTTAGAGCAACAACTAGTTTCTATTAATCTATTTCTGATTTCTAGTTTAAGATATATGATATATATATATTTATATATATTTAACTTTAGCTCAGCTTTATTCAACAAACATGTTTTAATAGTTTAAGTTAAAATCGTCTAATTCAAGCAGATTCACATCAATTTTATCCTAAATATATTTTCTGGGATTCACAAAAATCTCCAAATCAACATTCCTGATTTTTTCACTTTTTTTAAATATATATTTTAATTAACTTTTTATGTTCAATTTATGTTTAGTTCAGTTCTAGTTTTGTTTTTGTTTAACTTTAAGTGTTTCCATCTCATATTTATTTTTAATTTTCTTGCTTTTTATATTTCCTATTTTCTATTTTATCCCAAATTTTCTATTTGCATTTATTTAGTTTCAATCCAACAAAAATGTTTGAATAGTTTCCGTTAACTATAACAGTAACCAGTTATCAATAGTAACCAGGGCGAGTGAATATAGAATTGCCCTTTTCTAGACTTCTTCCGTCTATAGACTATTACAGTCTTTTAGACTATTGCTTTATTTACCTTCAGGAAGGGAATGACGAACGGCCTCAAGGGGAAGTTCGTAGCTTCTTGCAGTCTGGAGTGAAACTCTTCAATGGTGACGGTGGAGTTCTGTGGGAGAAACACATGGCTAGTTAACTCTGGTTCACGTTTGACCAATCGTTTGACCAGCGCTCGTTAGAGGTCTGCACGGGCTCAAAACTGAAGCCCGAACCCGGCCCGTACCCGAGATCGTCTGACCCGACCTGACCCGACCCGAGCGGCACAATTAAATTTAGAGCCCGAACCCAACCCGAAATCCCCCCCCAACGAATAGAAAAAAAGGAAAAAGGCTGCATTTCACGATTGCATGCAAAGAAACGGATTAATCAAGGCTCTGCCATTTCACAAACATTTACCAGTTATGAAAGTTTGTGAACATCAGGTGCAGCGGTCGCATACATTCTGCCCAGTTTATGAATTTTGTTTGGACAAGAAGATGATGCCCGTGCAAATTATGGTCATTTTTTGTCAGTTAAGGCTCGTTAGCATTCTGTCTACTTTAAATCAGACATAAGATCTTAAATAAGATTGTATTTATTTGAAGGAATTAATCATTTATTTGAGTTAGTGAGAGAGAGAGAGAGAGAGAGAGAGAGAGAGAGAGAGAGAGAGACAGAGACAGAGAGAGAGACAGAGAGAGAGAGAGAGAGAGAGAGAGAGAGAGAGACAGAGAGAGAGAGAGAGAGAGAGACAGAGAGAGAGAGAACGAGAGAGAGAGCGAGAGAGAGAGAGACCAACGACGCGCGTGCATGTGAACCTGTGTCTGCGCGTCTCTCTCTACAAGCAATGAGGCTTAGTTACTTCAAAAACAGCGATTTTGCCGCCTCATTGCAGATAAATATAATGTTGTGACTTGCGAGTCAGTAGCCTGTCGAAGCTATTTTACTAATAAAAGTTTCCGTGCTGTTTGTGCGCGATCTCTGATATGTGTGTGCGTGCATCTATGAAAGCAGCGAAGCCTCTACATATAGTTTTGGTTTAGCTACAAACCCGAACCCGACCCGAGCCCGAAGCTATCCATTAAACATTAACCCGAAACCTGACCCGAAACCCGAAAGTATTTCGGGACCCGCGGGTTCGGGTCGGGTAGTAGACCTCTAGCGCTCGTGCAAGCGTGTGTGTGTGTGTGTGTGTGTGAGAGACGCACCACCAGCGCCAGCACCAGGTTCCGGACGCTCTCTCCGATCTCGGGCGAGATGTCGTTGCCGAACTGCTGCAGTGTTGTGAGGAAGCGCTTGAGTTTGCTCAGCTGCCGCGCGCCGCAGGTGGCTGGAAGCTGCTGATTGGCCAGAGAGGAGGAAGATGATGATGAAGGGCCGTTGCTGTAGCGCTGAGGCGGCGAGGGAATGGCGTTGAGCATCGGCGGCGAGTGATTCATCCCATTAGTTACTGCAGAACGAGCAAATGTGGTTAGCAATGATCTGCAAACACATCAGTAATCAATATTTCAGTATTATTTAGAGCTGCCAAAGGATTAATCGCAATTAATTGCATCCAAAATAAAAGTTATATATATGTGTATAATACAAATATATGTGTTTATTTATTATGTATATATAAATAAACACTCATCCAGTATATATTTTGAAAATATTTACATGTATATATTTATAAATATATTTAATATACAAATATAAAATTTTCTTATATATGTGCATGTGTGTGAATTTATATATATATATATACATAATAAAGATACACAGTACACAGACATGTATTATGTAAACAACGCTTTTATATTGGATGCGATTAATCGCAATTAATCATTTGACAGAACAACTTTATATACTTCAGTTCTTATTAATATTTTGAATTCTTTTATGTTTCTTTGTTTATTTTTATTTGAGTTTTTTTGTGTGCGTTTGTCTTGTTTTGTTGATATTACTATTTATGCTCAGTTTTATTTATTTCCAGTTCAAACTTATTTCAATTAGTTTTTTAGTTTAAGTTTAATGTTTGGTTTTTCCATCTAATATTTATATTTTATTATATTGCAGCTTTATTTCAATTTAACAAAATGTTACAGTTTAGTTACATTTTCCTGCAAGCTCAGACAAATGAGCGAAGTGATGTTTTTATGGCTATAATATATGAAGGCACAGTTCATTTTTAACGAATGTTTTTTGTATTCTCGTACTGCGGTTAGTTGCTGCTGTAGGGTAAATGACTTTCCCCTCGTTCGAAGCTGTTTGGAGTCAAATCCATGCTAAACAATGAAGTGTAAAAGCACTACTATGTACTTCTCTGGTGAGAGATTATATCCAGTATTAGGACATCTGTGTTTGTGTTGAACTGAAATGAAAGATCAAGTCAAGCACATTGCATACTGTAAACGGCATACTACATACTGCAATATTGACTAATAGATTATCCAGGTATTCTATGCATAAAGAAAATACCTGTTTGTAAACGTGCTAATTAAATAGCATTCATTTTTATTTTATCTAAGAAGCATCATCAAACCTCACCATTAGGAGAGGAAATAACTGATTATGCA